>PNEQ01031111.1:0-43164 GCA_003012365.1 Medauroidea extradentata
CAAGGTTGACCACCACCGCTGTTCCAGTACGCGGAGCGCTGTCGTCGCTCGCAGGAGAGGAGCGACGATAACCCTCTCCCTGAGCGCGCCCAAAGGCGAGTGTGAGAAATTGTGAAGCGCGGTGACTTATATAGGGAGTCCACGCATTCTCGGCGTGTTCATGGAAGGCATACGAAGCACATCTGACCATTCAAATTAATATTATTAACATGGCGATTTTCGATATCACTGGAACAGCCTTAAGATCGGCCTCATGGTCACTGGCAGCGTGGCTTTGTGTACAGTTGTCTCTACCACACGTCTGTGATTTGAGGGTAGAACCCCAAGCCACTGAGAGGAAATATGTACAATCAGTAGGAACCCATATCTCTGTTGAAAACATATCTGCACCAGCAGACGTGAGGGGCCGCGGTGGCCGAATGGTCAGACGACTCGCCTCCCACCACGGCGATCCGAATTCGATTCTCGGCGGGGTCAGCCCCCGGATTTTCTCATGTGGGAATCGTACCGGACGATGCCGTTGGTCGGCGGGTTTTCTCGGGGATCTCCCGTTTCCCCCGCCCTTTCATTCCGGCACTGTTCCATACTTCATGTCACCCCTCACCAGCGCTGAAGATCTCGATGCTAAGCTCTGACCAAAATCTCTCACTCACTCACTCACCAGCAGATGTGCAGCTCTGATTCATGGTCAGCGATTGAATGTTTTTAACTCTCTCTCGTGTCTTAACGTTTACTGCAAATCACAGACATTACTCTGACCGGTGAAGTCAATTGAGAAACGTTATTTCACACTGACACATAGCTAATAACACGAAAGTTAAACTGAGGATGTTTACGTAAGGAACTGAAACAAGTTGTTGCAGAAATATTTTCACGAAAATCAGGGATCCTTGACAGCAAGTAGAGAACCAGAGATGTTGCGGGTTGAACGACTTGCCGGCTGGACTCCACAGTCCTGTGTTAACTCTGTCCTTTGCGAAATGTTCATTGGTTGCTGCTCCAGAGAATATCCAGTTTTACGCCCAATAAGCAAGCATGGGACTCAGTGGATGTGTTATTGGTCTAGAGTTATTAAGGCTAGCTATTGAACAATCGCACAATTATAAAATACACGTATAATTATGGAAGAAGTTTCCTCAGGTGCATTTTAGAAAATTCCCGGTTTTTGTCAATCGGTGATCATGATGCAGAACAGCAAATGTACGTGTAAGGTACTGAAACTAGTTGATGCGAAATTCTTTTAGCTTTGGACAAAACCTGAGTAACGTTGACCACGCAAGCCACAACGGCAACAGGACATTATGGAACGTATGAACAAGTATTCGTAAACATGATGCAGGAGAATTAACAAAATATTGTTTACTTTACCAAGCAAACATTTCAGTAGATTTTTATAACTTTTTAACATTTTGGACACACTCAATTGAAATGCAAAGGTTTGTCAAAAGAAACTAAAGAAAATATGAAAACATAAAAGCAGAATATGCTTTATTCAACAGGATACACTCACAACATAAAATGTCATAAATGGAATTAGTCAAAATAAAACAATGTTAGTCAAATGGGAAAAAAAACCACCAAATCAGGGAACACGGGTTTGAGACATGCTTTAACGAAATTACGAACAAAACATTTGAACCACAAAAATACGACACGGTGATGAGACGAAACAAAACACTGTAGTTTTGCAGGTACGAACAGAAACACGACGTTTAGGGAACTGGAACCTGTTCTCGTCTTCAGGCGAAGACACAAGTTCCGAGGACACGAGTGGGACTGATGAGGGAGCTGGAAAACCGTGGGTTTACATCCACTTATCTTGCTCAGCCAATGGCAGACAAGTAGTCTTCTGATTGGCTGCGCTCGGATTTGTTTCAGTGTGTCGATTAATTGATGTTTTGTGCTGCAAATATGTTTCTCTCTTGGTTAATGAGATACACAAATTTTTGTTTATACGTTCCACAATTGTCCTGTTGTATTTGTGTTTTGTATGACAATAGTTATACAGAATGTGCCCACAAATCAAACCAACGGTGTCTGTCAATAATCCCATTCATACCTACATGCTATAAGTAAGCCTGGTAATTTTCGCGAAAAGATTTTTGCCCCACTTTGTTTTAGTGTCTTACGTGCACGCCTGCAGCTCAACTTCATGATTATTGGCAGAGTGTTTTTGTACGTAGATATTATAAATTTGACTGTGCCAATCAGTACACGGATAACTTTGACACACCGCGTCTGTGATTTGCGTGTTTAACCTTCAGATGTTGTATGTTTAGGCATCCAATCGCTGACCACAAAGTAGATACGCAGATTTGCACGTAAGGCACTGAAACAAAGGGCTGCAAAGATTTTTTCGCTAAAATTACCGGGTCCTAGCTATAAGGTCCTGTTGCAAAACACATCTCAAATATCCCATATAACGTTAGTCCGAATTTTAGGTTAAACGAGCAAATGAATTTACTTAAACATTTTCCAAGCATGTAAAATAATACAATTTTAAATACTGTTTTTAAAATTAAATAATTCAATAAAAAATAATACTTACCACTTGTATAACCTTTATAAAGGCATTTGAAACTTTTGTGTCTTATTTTCTCTTGTAATTCAGAAACCACTCGCGATGGAACCACAGCGAGTAAAATTTAATTTTGATAAACTGCAGCTTGATTAAACTAATTAAATGAGGAGATTTTAATGTGCCCGGGCCAGCACAGCAATAATGTGCGCCTGCTAATTAGTTTGTTGCAGTGGTGATGAGTACACATGCCTGAAGGTACCTCGCGAAACAGACTGCGCATAATTAATTTATGATCAGTAGCACGCGAGCTTTCAACGGGCGGCAGCAAAACAAGCTCGTATAGAACAGAACGGCAGGTGCAAATTAACAAGACAATGCGCGCGCATAGGGCACGTGCTGTGAATTCGCGGTCGTTCAAACCAAAATGTTATTGTGCCGCCGTGAATGGAACATTTGGTTTTTATTACCTGTGGTAATTATCCCAGCACCACTAAGCGAACAATGGTCGCTGAATCGCAAAGCATCATTAGCATATGAATCAAACTGCAGATGGAAACCGTTAACTACGGACAAGCACGTGATAACCGGCGCTTGTTTATTACTCCAGTCCTCATATGTTATTGCTGGTGGGATATACCTGGTACAAAAACTAGGTTGTTAATTTTTATGTAACGGAAATGCGTTAAACCATACACCAGTTACACAGAAAAAACTAGTGCGTATACACTATAAATCAGAATCACTGAATATATTAACGACTCGGATTCACACTTCTGAAATTTCAAATGTGTGTCTGTGATTCTTATTAAGACTGAAGAGATTTGGAAAATGCGGAGATGATTTTTCGTGTGAAGGTGTGTTCAAACTAGTGTACATTTACGTCACTTGTTCAATTAGCCCGCGATTGATTTAATGTGTACATCCACCTCGTCCACGATTTTGGAGGAGTTGCACGCAAACAGCATTTATGAATAAACTGTACACTAGGTGTCAGTATGCCATGGAAGTGGTTCTTTAAAGCCAACAGTCTGATTTGTGTAAGATTAAGTATATGCTAGTTTATAATTGTTTCATGCTTGTAAGATCTGGAAGTGTACCACAAAACATAAACATAGGTAGTACGTGTTAATATACTGCTGGAACTTATTTCAGAATAAACCAGAGACTAGAGCCATGAGATTGTCTCGTAATCTCTTTTTTAACAATGTTGTTTCATTGTTTTACGTGCATATCGGCAGCTCGGTTTCGAGGTCATTGACAGCGTATCTGTTTTCAAACTGCACAAATTATAACGTGGTTATTGTAACACCATTATTTCATTATAAGTCTCTGAATTATATTAGCGTTAAGTACAAAATTAAATATTTTAATTATTCCTTTATTTCACAAAACAAAGTCGTAGAACAGCTAGGCGTGATTCGCAAGTAAAACCCCAAAACAATTGAGAGTTAAGACATCTATCCAATCACTGAACATGTAGCAGAGTGGCAGATGTGCACATGAGGCACTGAAACAAACTAGTCCAAGAATGTTTTTTACAAAAAAAAAAGGGGGGGAGGGTTCCGCACCCATGACTAGGGATAGGAATTTTTCACAAGAAGAGTTTACGCCACTTCCTTCCAGTGTGCTTACGCGCAAATCTGCCTCTCTTTTCTTCACGGTCAGTGATTGGATATTTTTACTCCCAGCGTGTATGGCTTCTGTCTGCAATTCACAGACGTGTGGTGCCTCAGTGTTCTGATTGGTCCAGTACAATGAGCGACGACTCTGAACAAACACACACATCCAATGTCCGTGCAGTGGAACTGCAGATGTGCATTTAAGGACGTTGGACCCGTAAAAATTCACCATTTTATATTTGTATCAAACACTGCTCAACTTTTACACATCAGATAAAATATCATTTCCCCAAGTAAAAAAAAAAAATAGGTTCCATAGTTTTAGCATAATCACCTATCAAATTCACAAAATATCAGTTACGCCGTAGGCAAAATAAAAATAAAATTACTTGCAGAAACAAGATAGTTCATGAATGGTATGAGCTACTTCAAGACAATTTTGTAAACACAAAGGAATACATTTTTGTATTTAAAAAATTATGAAAACGAATACATTTTACATAACTTTAACATTTAGTTACTGCTAAAATTTTAAAAACTAACTTTTGTCAAATATGTCATGAAATGAAATGGTGAACTGACTTTCAGATCCTGTAATTTTTGATTCATTAGTCAATTACATTTTTTATTTTGACTACACCGCAACGGCAATTTTGTGACTTTGATGAGTGATTATGCAAAAACTATGCGGCCTAATTTTTATTATTTGGGGAAATTACTTGTTATCTGACGTGTAAAAGTTGAACAGGGTTTGGCACAAATATAAAAAAAAAATAATAATAATTTCACGGGCTCAACGCCGTTTAGGTACTGAAACAAAGTGGTGCAAATTATTTTCGTGAAAACTTCCGGTCTCTGCCCATGACAAAATAGGTTAAAATCTCGCGGACGTCTCTGAGACAGTAATAAACACGTGAAATGTTTACAATCACAACCAACTTTCACTGCCGTGTCAGTGGGCAAACAATGAACGGTTGACATCTGCTTGAGACAACCAATACCAATATTACTACACACTGGAAGCTTTAGTGGTTTTAAGATAATCCAGGATTTAAACGCTAGTACATTTCTGCCAAACGCTTTTAAGTGGACCTTTGAAGAGCTTCAAACAAAAGACAAATCGGCAGATGTCACAGCGCCAAAGAAACTAACTTTTAACGTTCAAAAAATTTCAACTTTGACTGACAATGAATATTCGCTCTGAAATCACCCAAAACACTTTACAGTGAAGTAGCTCATTGCTGAAATCTTCCGGTGGAAGAGAGAGGAGTCGTCAGAGAGATCATTGCACGCGTTTGTCGGCAGAGTTCGAATATTGGCCACACGTTGGAAAAATTAATGGGTTCACTGGCCTGTTGGCTAGAATCCATGGGAATGCAGGAACTCAATGGTAAATTGATGCTTGCTCTCAAAGCAGTACAGTAAATCATGGTTGAGTCTGCACTACGATACTTAGTTATTTTTTACACCGATACATGAATAGGCATTTGTGATGAAAGACAATGTTAGCGTGGGTAGGTCAAAATTTCAGCTCGAAGTCTTCAAAAGTTACCCCGAGTAAAGTTACTAAGCTTCCAGTAAATCACGAGAATGACAGTGAAGTGAAACTCACAACCCGTACGTCTTCTTCCTACGTTATCATTAATAAATAAATATATGATATAAGTTTGTTAGTGTATGTCACAAAATGGCTTTTTTGTTTTTTATGCAAAAAAATTATAAATTGCCAAACTTATGATTTAAAAAAAAAATAACGCAAGTCACACAAAAATTTTTTGCCTATAGCAAACAAAAAAATGTATTTTGTAATTTTGATAACTGAGATGATTTGAGTAGCAACACGAACACAATTATATTAGAAAATCTTTACAGCTCATGCATTCAATTCATGTTTAACATGAGTTGAAGCAGACACGTTACAAATTTACCTTAAAATATGTTACAGCTTCGTGCCGATCAGAGAAGATAATTACATGAAGTGTTCTTACTATTGAAATTAACGAAACACCATTGGTCAATCATATAGTTACTGCAGAATTAATCAACTTAATTCAAACCATACTCTTGATATTGGTTCTCGTAATTTCCTTCAAATTACAACCCCGTCTCATAATTTAAATTAACGGTACTTTGCTGTTAGATCTGTTCAGCTGTGGAACAAAGTTCCAAAATACTGCGCATAGCCTCCTAAACTTTAAACTGTGTTCACTACATACCCCGCTACGTTTTTACAATGAACTGACGAAGTGGCAGAAATTGAGAGAATACGAGAAAAAATTAGCCAATGTTTACTGAGTTATTAATTTAACTTGTATTTGAGTTCATGCATGACTTTGTAGTCAAGCCTAAGCGGGAATTTTCCTGTCCCTGCGGTCTGAATTTACGCACCCGGGGCGAAGTTGCGTGGGTCGCAGTTTCGCAGTCGAGTCGCAAGCGCGCGTGGGCTGGCGGGATAAATTTGCAGTTCCGAATTCAATTGTTCCCGAGTTCAGCCATGGTGGCCCTGTTACCTGCCTGGCAGCCACAAGTACCTCGACCAGTCGAATATTCTCTGCTCGCGGTGGTCAGACAAAGTTCACTCGCCGCCGGTGTAGAAGGGTTCACACAATTTAAAACTTAAGCCATAAGAAATAGACTTAAGAGGGCGTGGTACATAATTCAACGCTAAAAGCATTATTCTATAACTGCAGATTTCTTGAAGCCAATTTGCAAAAATTAAACAGTAGCAATCTTAGACAATTGTTTTAGCGAACGTTTTAAACGAAATTGTTTCCAGTGTTACGAACTTCTGAGGCACAATCTCTGACGCCAGAGCCTCGTGCATTTAACTGCGGCGCAAGAGATCACGCGTAACGAATTAGTAATTTTGGATAAATATTTACTCATAAAGTTGGTAAATACCATTATCTAGGATTGTCATTGAGTACTTTACCCATATCGGCTTCGTAAAAAGCGTAGAAATCAATACACGTTTTCAGCGTTTATTTATCTACCACGTACTCTTAAGAAGCTAACGGTAGTTTCTCAAGAATTGTGCGTACACAATAGCGATGTTACAACCTAAGTTCAACGTTTTTTTTTTTGCACAGGCTTTTAAGATTGTATTATTTGCTCTATTCGTTAAGACAACTTGTCCCTACTTATGTTTTTTTTTGAAAGTCATATTTTTTTAATCCCACAAAGTAAGCAAACATCGCAAAACTGTTTTTCATCAATTTTTTAATATTGTTATACTATGTAGCCTAGCTTTTTTTAAAACATGAGTTTGTATAATTTTGGCTAGTTTTAGACTGTAAGAAAATTTATGGCCTCGCTCTTTAGTTTAACAGTGGTTTAGAAAATATTTTTTAAATACAAATTAATGTATGTATCAAAAATTCATTGTGGTAGTTTTAACACTTATATATCAATGTTTGTATATGAATTTTTTTGTTGTAACAAACCAAACGGATTATTTTTATTTTTGCCCCTGAAATAGCACATATTTTGTAGTGAAAGTAAGCCACAATGAAGCAAAATAGTTTTTTTGTTAGAAAACGGTACATTATTAAAAAAAAACGCTCTCGCAAAATTGTGTATCGTATGACTGCACACAGTCTCAAATTTTTTCAAAGCATTTACTTAAAAATATTTGAGTTATTTTCAATTGTTCGAAATAAATGAAAGATCATAGCCATAAACGAGTTAAAATTAGACAAAATTATAGAAACGTGTGATTTGAAGACTTTAATTAGGCTACATAATACAAACAATTTCCAACGTTTCTACGTAAAGGTTTTGCGAGATCAACTCCCTTTCAGGATTTAAAAATTAAACTCGCCAATACAGCATAAAAATAATCCCGTAGCCTTAAACGGAAGTCTGTGGTTTAAAATGTTTAGTAAAATAATAAGAAATAACCAATGTGATGCATTAACATGATGTTTTGATAGTATTCACAATTGAAAACTTACATATTACACTAAAAATGATTTTTATTTTAAAGGAAAACACCGAGTCTGGTGTATGATTCATAGGTCAAAGCAGCATCGCGGTTATCGAATGAATTACGAATGAAATTATGGGAAACCTACCTTAATAATATTGGGTTAACATACGTTTTGCACTGACGAACTTAAGCAGTAACAGTTAAATTGAGTATGCTTTGGTTCTAATTAATATAATTTAGAAAAATTATGTCGTACTGCTTAAGGGGCCCGCCTCGTGGCACATGTGTTTGTGTGAGTGAGGTATGGTGCTAAGGGCGACGTCGTATGGGCCATACAACGGTGCGTCGCCTCTACGCTTAAGGCGTGCAGTCGTCGCGAAAAAACAAATTTCCTATGGGACTTTAAGTGGTGACGCTGTTGTTTTATTTACGAAATCACTTTAATAAAGTCCAATGCACTACCCTTAAGCGGTTTCACATGTATTTGGCTAGTATATTTTCCGCTACAGCAGCCTGA
The DNA here is from genome assembly GCA_003012365.1 of Medauroidea extradentata. NCBI lineage: Eukaryota > Metazoa > Arthropoda > Insecta > Phasmatodea > Phasmatidae > Medauroidea > Medauroidea extradentata. The sequence continues at coordinate 8,586 of PNEQ01031111.1, forward strand.
AAACCCCGTTTTAACACATTTTGACGTGCCCTAAAAGGAGATTTCTAATACGTGTGTTGCCTTGAAAGTACTTAAGGGCAGTCGTCTGAAGTGTCTGTTCTTTTCGTAGAGAAACGGCGTGAACACACGTGTATTAGATTAGGTGTAAAACTTTTTCTTCAAACACGCTGCAGTGTGATTTTATGGCAACGAGGCGGGCCCCTTAAGTCTTAATGCATAGGTTTTAATTTTCTTAACCTTTCAACTCGTTCCACGAATGTCATATATCGGACGTTAATTAATGCCATTGCTTGAAGAGCAAACTAGACACGTCCACAAAATCTGAAAATAGGTTAAACTTATTATGTCGATAATATTATTCAAAAGTAGCAGTGGCCATTTTGTTCTCGAGTAACACACCGGAAAAATATTTTTATATATCTCATAGTAATAAACACAGTTTGAAAGTTAAAATGACGTACACCGTACATGTTACATTTCATTTCGGTATTGTAAAAAATCAGTTTTTTTTTCGTGTTTCTGCCAAATTGTGTTACATGTAAATGTATAGATTTGAAAGTTTGCTCCTCATATAATTCCTCGCATTTAAAAATTTTAAACATTAAACTTCTGTGTCTGTAATGGATAGTAAATATTAAACTTCAAATGGTTTAACAAAGCATTATAAATTTCTATTGTTGAACTTAATTTTTTAAATATAGTTCTATAAGTTTACTTTTAAAGTTTGTTAATATATATAATTGCATGGGAATTCATCCCGAGGTAACGGAAACATGCACTGAATGGCGGACGTCTAGGGAACTGAGGCGCTACAAATGAAGCAGCTGAAGAATGCAAGCATAGAGAAACGGAAACGCAATGAGAAAATCAACTGGTCAATGGCAACACCCGCTAAGTTTCTCACATGAAAAAAAAAAAAAATACAGGAATTGAAAAAAGCATGCAAGGAAGTGAGGTAGCCCTAAGTGGTCTAACCACTTAACTGCCGTTGCCGCCACAATTATTTAATAAATTACTGCTTGCCGCTCATAAACGCATTCTTTGACGGTTTAAAATTATTATGTGGTAAAAATTTAGTTAATTTAAATATGAACCGCTGCAATACATTGTTGCTACTAAGAAATTATTAGTTATAAACTGTAAGTATAATAAATGTTTCCATGAAAGTACCTTAATAGTAACCGTCATGGGAAAGTTAGCTATTCTTTTTTTCGAGACAACCCGAGTTTTCGAAACAACCTGAATTCAAAAGATACGCTCATTTTAGCTGCCACAATGAAAATAAAATTTCTTTAGGGAATTTCCTAGGAAAAAGTAAGTAAAATGTATTGATCTATTTTTTTCTGTGAGCTAAAATACTTCAAAGATAGATTTTGTTAACAAAAAAAATTGTACTTTATATACAAAAAACAATTAGGTTTATTGTAAAATAACATGTTACTCATAATTATTTCAGTTTAATCAATATTTTTACGTCAATTAGGCCTTACATTCAAAGTAAAATATCCGCAGATCGGGAAATTACGCATGCAGAGATTTATGCACTAGCTACAATTCAGCTTTGTATTTAACTGACAACTGATAGTTGCGTCCCATTCAAAATGTGTATGAATAACTAATGTAGTGACATATTTAAAGAATTTTGAAATCCTGCCAAGAAACACTATCACTATAAAAAAAAGTAATCACAAAAGATATCTATTCGAATTACATGTCCTATTACATGTCAGTATCGCCATGGCATTGTCCTCAAAACCAGTAACTGCAACATATCCTCAAAATTATGTCCTTATAATTATAATTAATTTATGTAGTAAGAAATGTTTGGTAATTCACACAGCTAAATCAACTTATACATAAAGCGGGTGGTGGAATAACCACCATTTATTACTAAGAACTCCAAATGTGTATTCGATATATCAGTGAGCTTTACTCAAAACACAATAAACAACATTATTATGGTAAGCTAGAGTTTTTTTGTATAGAGTGTCATCACATATTGCGAAAGAGCAAATGTTTAATCTGCTACTGGCACGTACAGAAAGAACTGAACAATATTTTAATGCACTAACAGAAACATAGTAATAGACATTTGTAAGTGAGAAAGTGAAGCAAAGTTGTTTTAGTCAGGGCTTAGTATTGTATGTATTTAGCGTTGAAGAGGAGTCATGCGGTGTGATTACGGAGCAGCGCCGGAACGATGGGGCGGGAGAAACGGGAGATCCAGAGAAAACCCGCAGACCAGCAGTATCGTCCGGCACGATTCCCGTGTGCGGAAATCCGGGGACCTGACCCCGCCGGGAACCGAACACGGATCGCCTTGCATTACTGAGCCACAAATTGACTAGCTGTTGGCTGATTACAGCAGGTTTAATTAAGAAAAATTACTTTGTGGCAGCTCCAAAATTTATTTTGTGGTCCCCGCAAAAACATTTTACTGTCATTGCTAAAATATTGTGGCCACCTAAAAATTAGTTTGTTGGATATTACAAAATAATTTTGCAGAAAAGACTTCTTACAAAATTTTTCTTTCAGTGATGCCGGGTCTAGTTTCGCTCTCACTTTTGCTTACTTAAATAGATTTAATTGAAAGTTCTTTGGGGTGTGTCTAATTGACTGGAAACAAATCGCAATAGTAGGATTAATGAAGGCTAAATGTGTTTGATTTTAGCTGGTGCTAAGAACAACTAGTAAATTAGTATGGTTCACAATTTATATGGCTAGCAACGTTTCCTGTGACACTCAACCGTCCCAACTGACATACACAGTAAAAAATAGTGGAAGGCCCACTTTTACAAAAACCTTCGGACGCTAGTTTCCATTATATTTTTGTAAGACTACAAAATGTACTATACAATATTTACAGGAAATACTAAGAACAAACTAGTATAGCTGTATTTACAATTTACAAAAAATTTTGTACAAATCTACTTATAAACAAGATTTGTACATGCAGAAACAATTTTTGAATAGCTACTTACTGTTTCAAGTGACATAAAAAACTTTGGTAACCAGATTTCAAGAAATGTTGTTGTGAAAGTAAGAAATATTTTGTATATGCCACAGAAGATTACAAATTCTGTTTCATATCGTACACTTTGCTCATAAACATTTACTCCAGTGGTTCAGATAAATATTTGGAATATGTACCTGCGACATTCTGTGAGACTGACGTTACGGCCATAGATGTTTCCCAAACTCGAGATCAAGGACTGAGGGAAAAAATGCCAAAAGTTACTACAAAAAATGATGACATTTTTTTTTTTGCATCACTACATCCAACTTTACACACGTTCAGTGCTGATCAAAAATTGCAGTTCCGTGCAAAAGTGCTAAATGTTATAACGGAAATTAAAAAACAATAGAACATTCATGAATACTTCCGAACATAACTCCCCTCGTGTACTTCTCTTACGTATAATCCGTCTATAGATCATCCACCTCTGAATATTCATACAAGCTCGTCATTCCCATGTGCGGTTACTAAACAATATGGACTACCCGCAATTGACTAGTCTGACATTTGAGATGAATCCCTCACTGAGTGTACAAAAGGAGACCAACTTACGTTGTCCGTATGCAGACTCTGCGACATCCGTATCAATTGCTTCACAAGATACACGTCCACACAGCAATTCTGATTCATCCACAGATTCTTAGCCGTAATAATTTGTGTGTAACCTATTTATTTTTCTGAAGTCATTGTAAGCCTATGTATATATACCTTTTACCGAGTAAGAAAAATAATGAAACATGTTTAGTATTTATTTTCTTTGCGCGATCATTACCACATGACCACGCGCTGATACAAGGATTCGTCTCCATCAGAGTATGTCTTCTCGTGATATTCACAGACTTTAAAGCTAATTTTACTTATCAGAATGTTACAACAAATGTCTCTGTAGGCGATACAGGTATCCCGTTGACATTATACATCTGTAACCTGGATGCCGGTTTATCGAAGAGTTATTAAAAAAATGCGATCAACATACGAAAATAATAATAATTTTTATTTTCGCCTTAGTAAAAAATTACTGCGTACCGTCACGAAAGCCGCTTTCGGTCATCTGCTATGATTTATCGCGGATGAATCCAGAAAAGCGGTTTTCTTGTTAGTACCTCTCTTCAGCAAAATAATAGTCAACGGCAAAGTTATCTTCGGAAAGCGGACATCAACTTGGCTTTCCGCGTAGCGTACGCCCCACGCCCGCGCAGCGCGTAGTGCGTAGAATACGCGCGACTGTGTAACCGGTCTTAAAGCTCTACGAGCAAATCACTTTAGTCTCATTGGCGCTTTCGAACTAACGATAACTTTGCACGAAGATGTGCAGCCGATGACCATTAACCATAGCTGCATATAGAAGGTTTCGAAACAATATGTTGCGAAATACTATCCACAAAAAAAAACTGTTGATATAAGAATATGCATTCACAGGTAGGTTGCGAAAAACGAGTAAAGTGATGTTTCCTTAAACAAGGTTACAGGGTCGCTTATTTATCGCAGGATTTTCTGGGACTAGAAGTTTTATTTTTTTTTATTATTTTTTTTTTAAATTCTGGCGGGCAATTACGGCCTGGCAACTTTGTCTCATGCTGCTCACTGTCTAATGAATTTGCCCTCCTCTTGGTTGGCTCGGACTAGTTTTTAACGTCTTTTCTGCTGAATACACTGTCGTCTTTCATGGAAAACGCGGGAATATATAGCTGGAAAGCATACGTACCTCGGCGAAAAAAAAAAAAAAAAAAAAAAGCCGTAAACTGCTACAACCTACGTTGTAAAATATGTTTATGATTTTACAGTCTAGACACTGTGCGGTAACAGTTTATACATAACTAATCTGCCACTACAAGAAAACAGTTGGGAAATTTTTCATGTTCTTAATTAAAATTAAATTTTTAAGTTATGACGTTATTTGTTCTACGTGTATCGTTCATAAAACTAAGATTTCGAAAATTTAAATTTAAATATGTAACAAATGTACGTAATTCGAATACAAATAAAAAGTAAGTTTTATTCGAACTACGTACATTTGTTAAATTAATAAACTTAGGTTTTTTTTTTAATTTGGTACTGTAAACGCTTATGCAATGTCTTTAAATTAATTTCATAATCAAGACAATAAAAAATAACTTTTCATATGAGACACGATACGAATGTAAGCAAGTACATACACACGTGCATAGTTAAATCATTGTTAAATAACTTAAGAAAAGTTTTAAGAAAACACTGCAACAAACATCGAAACTAATATAATTAAATAACGAAAATAATCATCTAAGATATTCTTGACGCAAACAAGTAAACGTTTAAATCTCCCCTCCAAAATCAAAAACTAAACAAATTATAATCAAAACCAAATAAAAATAAATAATATAGTACCTTATAATTTATGATTAATATGTTTCTGTAGTTAAATAATATGTAAGAATGTTATTTTTGTGTTTTAAGTTTAAAAAATTATATATATATATATATATATATATATATATATATATATATATATATATACATATATATATAGAACCCGCAAACGCAACCCTACCAGTGTATATGCATGTACAGGACATTCAGGGAGTACACGTGACTAAAGAGGTGGGTGATAGAGGGACTCAAGACCTACCAAACAAACCAAATTTATATAATTCGATTCGCAACCGTCTAAAAGTTATGTATTTGTAAAGAAAACTTGGCTGTACTCTACCCTAAGCTTAGCATTTACTGATTGTGGAAAAAATAATGGGCCATGTCGAACGAAACTTGTAAACACCAAAGGTGACTAGTGTCGTAACATTTGAAAACACATTTCATGCCACTGAGAGTACAGCTTCGTCGGGTAAAAAATCACTTCCACAAAAGTTGTGTTTGGTTCTGAAAGATGCCTCTAGTTTTCGCGAGGTAAAAAATATCTATGGGTTACTTAAATATCACCCGCCATTGGAAAAACTACCCCATAGTTTGGCCAATTGATTAGTAGAAACCAGTATTTTAAATTAACAAACGGGGATGCAGTAAATATGAAAACGTAACGTAATGCAGAAGATTCACACAATGTAAAATCAGCTACACGGCTGAAGTTAGAATGTTAGTTAATAATTAAACGTAACTTTACTAAAATAAAAATGTTAACCAACGTTTGAAATAATTAAAAGGGTTTTTGAATATAATGCTTTTAAATTGTGAAGATAAAATGAAACGTTATTAATAAAAGCAGTAATGGTCAGTTGTTTCATTAAACAAAATTGATATTATCGAAACGAAAGCTAAGTTAAACGCATTTCATCACCAAAGACCCTAACGTAGATGCTGCTTCATATTCTCAGTGGCCGTGGTTATGTAGAGGCTAGTGCGTTCGCCTCCCACCATAGCAAACTAGGTGTAATTCCTGAGTAGCCTACAGCCAGATTTTCTGCATGTTGGAGTTGTGACTAATAAATGACCCAGCAAACACTAAAAGTACTGACCGGAGTCGTCTGGACTCCGGTAAGACAGAAAAACAGACAGCGGCCTTATGTCTTTTGCCGAAGTCAAAAAGATACCTTCCTGGACCAGCGGCGAACAGTTTGCTGTCAAGTCGGAAAGACACCAAACATATTCCGGAAAGACGTCAAAAAGATGCCGGCCGAATGTCTTTTGTCGGTAAAATAAAGACAGCGAGCCGGAGTTAAAAATACATAAAAGGTGGAAGGGCACGCGATAACTGATCATCATGTTTAAATTTTTTTCTAAAAAGATTCACGGACAATATAAAAATATATTATAGTGAAATTTTGAAACCGTACAGTGTTCTTGTTGTAACCATACCACATTAATGCGGGACAGGAATCTACGATCCTATGGTTTGTAAACCGGCATGCTAACCACTACACCATAACACATTATTGTATTTTGGCAGTAAATGTATACATTTCAACAAGTAACCTTACCTTATATTTAAAAGATGTTAGCATGAATTTGCAATTAGGCTGTGTATTCCTGGAACCACTTAATCAATACAAGTATGTTATTAAACACATCTGTTACCAATTTAACTATTGTCAAGTTCTAAATATATAACAGTAAATGAATCATTTGTATAGGTTAAACAACTATATTTTTCCAAACAAGTTGTTAACCATCACAAAGAAAATATCAGTTCAATGTTCAGCTGACCAGTGTCTGAAAAAATACATTATACCAGCAACTCGCATATGTCTTTTCGCAGATCTCTCTTTTGTAGAAAAGATTGGCTGCTATCAATTTCATGACTGCTGACCGTTGTCTGAAATAAGAAAGACAATCATGCAAGAAACGGACCAGTAAACATAGGAATAGTATATTAAGTGTCGTTTAAAGACATCGGGCAGATGTCTATTTTATGTCGGCTAACCAGTGTCTAGAAAAAGACATTAAACAGGTAGCGGGCGGATGTATTTTTCGAGATGCTGGTTGTCTTTCGTAAAAAAGATAGCGGCAGATGTCTATTGCATGTCGGCTAACCAGTGTCTGGAAAAAGACATTGAACCGATAGAGGACCGATGTCTTTTTCGAGATGCCGTTTTTCTTTCGCAAAAAGGATTACGGGCAGATGTCTATTTCATGTCGGCTAACCAGTGTCTGAAAAAATACATTAAACTGGCAACGGCCTGCTGTCTTTTTGTGTACTGGAGACACTGTTTGACAGTCCAGACAGCGGGTGGATGTCTTTCCGACAGTCAGACGACACTTGTGTTTGCTGGGGAAGGTGTCCTGAAAAAAAAAAGGGGGCGGTTCTTTCATGTACCCCTGTTTTCCTTTCCAGTACCGCTCCACGCTCACAGTATTCACCTTAATGGGGCGTGAATGTGAGGGTATTGCGGCCTTTTAACAACGAGATATTAAGAGCCGATGAGGATGGCATGAGGGGAAGGACAGCACAACAAACATGCCCGGACCCAGGTGCGAACCGGGAACTCCTCGCACACAACAAACCGTCGCTTTACCGACTGTGCTAATGGGCCGGTACCTTCATCGGCTTACAAGACGTCGCTGTCAAGAGCTGCACAATTCGCTCCATTACATTTCTTTAGTTTTTTTCGTATCAAGACCTTGTATTATTTCTCGACTAGAAAAGACTTGTTTGTTATGGTGTCATATGATTGTACACATCTGTACACCCTAGATCTACCGCACATTAACAAATAGTCTTTATGCAAAGATGTGGTATTTAAGTCAAATGTAGAAAATCTGCCTGTGAGGCTATTCAGGAATTACACCCAGTTCGCTGCGAAGGGAGGCGAGTGCACTATCCTCTACACAACCACGGCCACTGCGAATATGAAGCAGTAACTACATAAGGGTGTCTGGTGATGTAATTCATTTATCTTAATTTTCAATTTGGATAATATAAATTTTATTTGATGAAATTACTGACCATTACTACTTTTATTAATAACGTTTCATTTTATCCTCACAAATTAAACGCATTATAATCAAAATACATTTTAATAATTTCAACTGTTGGTAAATATTTTTATTTTAGTAACGTTACATTTAATTAATAACTTACGTACTAATTTCAGCCGTATAGCTGATTTTACATTGTGTGAATTTTCTGCATTACGTTACGTTTTCACACTTACTACATCGACGTTTGTTAATTTAAAATACTGGTTTCTACTAATCAATTGGCCAAATTATGGGGTAGTTTTTCCAATGGCGGGTGGTATTTATGTGACCCATATATATATATTTACCTCGTGGAAACTAGAGGCATCTTTCATAACCAAACACAACTTTTGTGGAAGTGATTTTCTTACCCTACGAAGCTGTACTCTCAGTGGCATGAAATGTGTTTTCAAATGTTACGACACTAGTCACCTTTGGTGTGTACAAATTTCGTTCGACATGGACCATTATTTTTTCCACAATCAGTAAATACTTAGCTCAAGGTAGAATACAGCGAAATTTTCTTAAAAAATACATAGCTTTTAGACGGTTGCGAATCGGACAATATAAATTTGGTTTATTTGGTAGGTCTTGAGCCCCTCTATCACCCGCCTCTTTAGTGACGTCTACTCATGGAACATCATATATATATATATATATATATATATATATATATATATATATATATATATATATATATATAATAGGATGTTGGTCGAATTGCGAGACTTCCCCCTCCTAGCAAAATACGGAAGTTGTTGAGCTGTAGCTCTATCTACGTATTTATATTCTCTGTGTTTAAATATCTATGTATACGAATTGTCATGGCGATCGGTGGAACGGCATAGATGTTCATGCGCTGAAGTGCCATCTAGTGGCAATTTGGTGCGTTAGAGTACAATGGACAGCATATAAACTTTCTTAATTAAAAAATACATACTTGTGCCAAGTTTCATGGTGATCGGTTAAACGGTGTCGGAGTTTATCGGTCTCATACTTACATACGTACCTGTGTATACATACATACATACATATATGGACATATATTTATTTATTTATCCTACTTGTATATAACGTTTATAACTAAATGCGTTTTTAACTATTCTTAAATTTTTGTTCTAATTTCGTTGGATACATGGGAAGCGACTAAACATGGAATCATTAAAAACGTAATATGTTTAAAACAGTATTGTATTTTCTAATGAAGGACCGCCAAGCAGTACAATGTATGAAACTGTCGCATGACTTCCACGCAATTATACATGCGTAAAATTCATAGTGCGAATTGATTACAAATGTTTTCCCTCTCGCACATAGCAGATGCAAATCGTTACTAAATGTTTGTGGAAACAAAACTAGGCATTTTATACAATTCCGTACTGAACATATCCGTGCGGAAACGTTTCATTTGTTCATCTCTAGTTACACCAAAAGCTTTTACGCTGAGTGTTGTATGCGGATTACTAATTTACCTATTGGGACTTTGTGAATGTAGGAATTAAATTTAGGCATTTAACGGTTAATATGTTGCTTCTTCCTTTTCTTTATCTGTTCAACGTTTTACTTTCAGCAGTTTGTTTCATACGGCATTGCAGAACAGGGAGTCGAACAGAAGCAAAATTGTGCAGCGATGTCTTTGTTGTTTGTATCTGAAGAGATAATATTTTAAAAATAAATGTATGAATTTTAAAGAAAATATTTTCCAGAATGTGTTTACATGCGAAATCGGCAATTAAAATTTACCGTATATTAAAAATAATATATCGCCCTTTTGCCAGAAAAGGCTTGGAAACTAACGTCAAAATTTTTATTATTCAAAGCACTACAACAATAATGTCGCAGATCATTAAAGTTACTCAAATTTTCCAAGTACCTATTATTGCTACTAAGATAAATATTTCAGCAGATTGTTTGACATGAATCAAAATAACCTTGGACGGCCTATGATATTCTATAAAAAAATTTTAATTTAACGAAACATTTTCTTTAAAACTGTTGGATTAAAATAGAATTTGTGTCATTTCAAACAATTGTCGTAAAATGTTCAAAAATTTAGTTGTAACTGGTCAAAATCTATTTGGGAATATTAATAAATGATTGTAAATATACATACATGTTTATGCATTTTGAAGAGTTCCCTGTAAAGTTTACCACATTTTAGAAAACTTACCAAAAGATTTTGCAAACTTCTTTCGAAATATTATTTTTGTAAATGCATACAACATTTTAGAAAACTTACCAAAATATGTTTTTACAGTGTATATCAAGGAAAATTGAAGCAGGCGAATAACTCTATACAAGGTTTTCAAGTAACGTCCTTTGATATTACCTGTAGTTTAAGCATTAGTAAGAAATTGTAGATAGGAACATTTATATAACATTATGTATGGCAAAAGGAACATACTGCCGCTGTTTGGTTGGTACAAACATCCTTGCACATGCCTCCGCGGCATACTCTCGGTAATTTAATAGCAACAATGCAAGCATACATTATTGGGGCGGCTTGTTATAGAATGAAATGACAATAGGCGAATACATCATCACGCAAAATACCGGTCCCGCATGGCAGGTCATCTACGTGGAAGAGTGGCACAAGCGACGTATCAAGCATGCAGATAGCCGTGAGAAGCGCTTTGATTGTTCCTTTGTTTATGTTCAGACATCTCGTACGCCGTTCTCGCGTTTATTTCTTTTTTAACTTCTTGGCATCCCGAGAGATGTTCGTGAATATAATTACATGCGCAGGTCAAAACAGCAAACAATTATCTCTTCATGTTCTCCGCTGTTTTTCAGTTGGCAATGTAGACAATACATGTGAAAGTCTTGTAATAGCCGCACAAATCGTGTAGCTGAAAGTCAAAGTCTATATACATCTCAACTTATAAGTGTCATCATGTATATACAATTCTGCACCGTTTAGCGGATCTGAACCAAGATTGAGGTGGAAATCCTCCAGAGTTCAAATTTTAATACTCAATAATAAAACATTGGTCCAAGTAAAAATAAAAAAAAAAAAAAATCGTTCATCGACATCTATTTCGTGTTAGTTTAGCTCATAACTATTTTATTGGTATTTTGTTATTTATGGACAGTTATTTGTATTTTAATCATCATACTACATTATTTAAAATACTTTTGACTTTATGTACAAAAAACGTTACACGGTCAACACCGCTTGTATTAGACCAGTGACTGATATATTTTAAATATACGCTTTGAGAAACAAAGGTTTAAAGATGAATTATACGTGTTTTTTAAACGCAATAATGAAAGTCTAAACGGTGTATGAATAATATCATCAACTGAAAGACAAAGTCAGAAATGTTTTTTTGGTCCTCGCAAAATGCACTCAACACTTTAAAAAAATTTTTTTTTTCATTATATGTATTATTATTCCATTAAATTCACTGCCCGCTCTTCAACAACAAGTAGTTTCATAATTTCATTGTTTTCGTACATGTTATTTGGAATATCAATTTTATCAATTTTAACTACCTATAATCATGTGCTGTTATACGAACAAAATACCAAGAAAATCTACATAGAGCTTATTGTTGATAAATTATTTAAAATTGTTCGTCGGGACAAAAAAACGCAACACTTTATTTGATTATCATGAGGAAAATAAATGTTTATTAAAAGTTAAAACGACATTAAATGTATCTTATTTAAGTAAATAATTCATCTTAACACGTATTTTTTCTATGTACATAAACATACACATATATTTATTAATTTAGTTTTTTATAAAAGCAGGAATATTACAACAATACACTTTATTGTAAATCTGGAATCATATGCATTTACTTTTCTACTACGCTTGCAATGAGATCATGGTTTGTTAGATACACCTTGCAGAAATCCAACAGAAGAAATTCTAACCAGAAAGTAAAAAATGAAATATCCTACCTCTCTGCCAACCTCATACACTATTACACCGACTAAATCCACCGTGCCACTGACGCACGAAATTACCTCGTGACTGAAGAACCAAGTCATGAAAACCGACGAGACAAAAAAATGATGTTCTTGGCAGTTCACGGCAGGGGCATCTACATCCGAGAGACGGCTAGCGAGAGATGTGTAATGTGCACTGGACCGTAACATGAAAAATTATAAACAGTCCAACGATACAGTATCTCGTCGCCATCGCTGGATATTTTCTCTGCGCTCGTGTGAAGAATCAAGTTTTTAATGAAACGCTGACAGTTTGGGTGATTCGCTCTTCGGCCTCAAGACGATTACTGTTTACAATTTTTAAAAATATACATTTTTAATGCTTCACGCTTCACCTGCTAAATTGCACCATTTTACGAAACATTCATAAAGAAATTCGCTCTCATACGCTAAAACGATTGTGTGGGACAACGTCCAAACAACTGTTTCAAGCAATCTCTAGGGTTAAAGTATTTATGAGAAGTTATCACCAAGACAATCTAAGGTTGCACGTTTTGAGCGTCTTTATAGATATCTTCTGGATTACTCTATGTGTCAAAGGAAAAAGTGGCATGTGGTAAACAAGTAGGCTAGCCGTAATTCGCCTGACTCGAAACGAAAAAGCAATGATTTCCAACATTTTGTTAAATATAAAAAATCAATATTGCTATGTTTTGAGAGCGCAGTAGTTAAAAATGTAAACTGTTGGAAATCAGTGACTGATGATCTTTCATACCACATCCTGGATCAGAAGTGTTGTAACTAACAGTATAAACCGTGGCCAATGAATTTATCATACCAATCGTCTAGTGTATGTCTATTGATCACGAGGAAAACAGTTGTAATATCAACCGTTGGTAACCTAGCGAACACAATTTTGCGAGGCCTGCAACGTGGTATATCACCATATTATTGTATATCACAGCATATCATTAGTTTATCGTAAACAGTGAACAGTGATTCGATTACAGACCAGTGGCGGCTCGTGGGTTGTTGCCAGGCGGGGCTGCAGATAGTCGAAGCTTTACACTCTTGATGAACGCGCCGTAGACCAACGACCATGAAATATTTGCCGGCAACTAGATGTTTTGTGACCACTCAGTAGTAAGAGGCACCTGCACATCAGCGTGTCAGTGGCTGTAGAGTCAACCAGCGCAAACCCTGTACAGCTCTTGGCAACTGCAGTCCTACCTGGCAACAACCCACGAGCCGCCACTGCTACAGACAGAATTATTATGTATTCAATTTGAATGAGCGGTTTATTTTGAGTGAATTAGTGAAATTATCGTGTTGCGGCGAATCGCACTCTTAAACTTTAAAAATACATCCGTTTCTGCAACACAGATTGTTTTTACAGTATATATGAACTACTGCAAAGTTTATTTGAGGCAAATCAATCTTTTCTAAATATTACACAGTAATGGTAGCCAAAACATAATTATTTGTGTTTGTAATAACTTACTAGTGTTCTTTAAGTAAAGTGAAGTATTGTTTTATACAAACAAAGTTGAAAAAATATACATAAAATATAATTTGTATCAATAAACCTTTTAAAGAAATAAAGTTACTATACACTCAATAGTACATATATGTTTACATATTTTTCAAGTTTTCTTTGAAGAATAACAATATTGTTATGGTTTTTACTGCTCCGCTGAAGCCCCTAATAATATTTTTCATCGCTGTAAGATACGATTTCACCATACACTATTAAGGGCACTACCTACCTACACGTTAGAAGCTCATAAGTGACGAAGACAACGAGCAACGGGCGGAACTGTCATACAAGATTCCCGCCGAGTCTTAAGCAAATCATAGCCTTTTGAAGCATAAACTGAAAAATAGCAAAACAATAAAAAAACCAAATAAGCTACTGCTATAGGAGGTTTAGTACGAATAAGGAAGGAAGTATCTACGTTTAATATTGTTTTTAGTAATTGTCACACAGGATACTCGCAATAACGAGAATTTCTGAAATCACATTGCGCCCATTGCGTCGCGTTACTCGAACTTTTGTGGTTCCAGCAATATTCCATTGTTCCTGGTGAAGGTATCACAAACAGGCGAATAAAATGTGAAGTGATGTTGTGTCCGTTATCTCAAGATAACACTTAATTTGCAGTGAGAAGGGTTGGCCATTTGTTTCGCCAAAATTCCTATCAAATGTTAAGTTTACATAAGTTTTCCGTTCATTTAGATCCACAAAAACAATACGGATATCTGGAAGAGATAAATGTATTGTGTATTCTCAATATATCCATAGACCTATGAAACTTACGGAACCACTGACATATCTAAACGTTATTGACATTTGCAAGTATGGGTAGGAAAATTTCGTGAGTATGACCTGCAGGCTAGGCTTAATTGTAATATTAACTTCCCAGCAAATGCTCTTGCTATATTAGCAATGAGACTTTAAAAAATATACCAAAAACCACAAAATTGGAGGTTTACAATCATTTTGATACGTCAATGTTCTTCCCAGCGTGTATTATAAACCGTCATAGAATTTCAAAACATGTATAAATACACAAGTGTTAGAACTCTAGCTTTGCTACAAGATTAATTAGATAAAAATATATATTTACTACATTGCCTGCAGATTATTGAAGCCGCGAATGATCTTCTAAAGTTGTTTCTTTTTCTTTTATTTTGTCAATATTCAGTACAATACTTCGCATTTTCTTCTGCTATCTACGTGTCACTATTAGTGAGTTAGCAAATTATATTTTAACTTTTCAAGCTTAGCAAACTCTCCGTGCGTCACCGATTTGGTTATTCCTAGTACATTGCCTGTAAGTTATTTTGTTATTTCGTCCTTATTTTCTAAGTATTACAAGACAATCGTGTGTTAAAAATTACAAATTGTTTACATTTATTGCCACTGAGTGACTTTAATATTCTCAGAACAGATCACCAATCACTTTTTAACATACACGTAATGTGTCTTAATTATTTTTCCAAACTTTCCTAATCTACTTGGAAAAATAATTTTGTGGCGTACACATTGTTTGTGTTTGCAACAAATTTTCAGTTCATGTGACGTCGCCTACAATGTATTAAAGTTCCCGGTATTTTGTATTTGGCGTGTAAGATAGCTGGGAGTATGTACGATAACATAGCAGTGGTGCGATTTTTAATGTGTGCACATATTTCGATATGTACGGGATACGTAACCAAACCAAAAACATGCAAGTGTCTCAGAACATTGGTTATTATAGACATGCTACAGCATCATACTAGAAATGTGTCGAATATTGTCCCCGTGATTCTTCACGTTCCTCAAATAACAAACTAGTTACTATGCGGTTTAGAAATCACTGCACTCAGAAATATCCTTTAATGTTTAATTTACTGTGCAAAAAGCACAGCTTCTCAGTAAATGTTTGTTTCCAGAGATATTGGGATTTATACTATTGACTGAATATTCGATAGGCCTAATTTCCGCAGTGACTATTAATGTATAACTAGACCCCTTTACGAAATATAAATCATGTTATTGCATTTTGGTTTTGTGAGCGTTCACACGCATAAAATATTTATATATATTTTTAACCCTTGTACTTAGAAGATAATCCCGTGTAATGAACGCCACTACAGCTGATGAAGCCAAACAGATGGCAGTTGAGAACTTAAGTAACAACACACACTTCTAAGCAACAAAAAAAAACAGCAACAAAATCAATAATACTTACTCCGTTAACATTTTGCACTTCAATATGGTCAGAAAATATAAGAATAATTTAATCTATGCAACGTGAGCCTTCAAAACGTAATACAATTCAGAAGGGTCGCCATTTTTGTGTGTGATCATAATATTTTTTCACCCGTAATTCTAATCTTGTCACGTAAGGGCGTTGGACCCGTAAAGTTTCACTTTTTTGTATCTGTTTCAAGCACTGCTCAACTTTTGCACATCAGATAACACGTCATTTCTCCAAATAAAAAAATGGGCCCCATAGTTTTTGCATAATCTCTCATCAAGTCACAAAATGGCCAATGCGGTGTAGCAAAATGAAAAATGTAACTAACTAATGGATTCAAAATTTCACGAACTGAAAGTTAAGAGTATCAATGCATTTTATGATATGTTTGACAAAAATTTGTTTTAAACATTTCAGTAGTAGCCAAAAGTCAAAATTATATCAAATGTACTAATTTCCATAAATTTTTTAAAAATTCGAAAATATATCGCTTTGTGTTTACAAAAGTGTCTTGAAGTAGCTCACATTAAGTATCAATATGAATTATCTTGTTTCCGCAAGTTAATTATTTTTAGTTATTTTGGCTACACCACAACTGCCATTGACTTTGATATGTGATTATGCTAAAACTATGGGACCGAAATTTTTTTTTGTTCAGGAAAATGACATGTTATCTGATGTGTAAAAATTGACGAGTGTTTTGCGCAAATATAAAATTTTGAATTTTTACGGGTCGAACGTCCTTAGTTTTTGTTTTTATTTGCTTCTTATCTACAGTAAAAAACTATTACAATTAGGTAATCAAGGCAGTAGGGACCTATACAAATAAAGGTAATTTAGAATTAATTTTGAAGATTCATATCAATAACGGTTATTTCTGTTCCTCACACTCTCTCCGACAACTATTCGTAGTGACCTAATAGGTTTCATTGAGAGATTATGGTGCATTTTGAACAGGTTTGTAAATTTGTTCTATATACATGGTAATAAATTATATTTTCCGCTGTATTATATTTCAGTGTCAATATTTTGAAAATGTTTGTGTGCTAAATAGGCCTATAAATTAAATACTGTGTTTTACTTCTAAAAAAAGACATGAAGACAGATTCATATCTTATTCTGGATTACTCAAAATAACAATCACGACTAAAGCCGGCGTGAATGAAACTCAATCTACTATCTCAAACAAAGTGCTCATTTTATAAGGTTTACAAAATATACATCAGATATTTGCGTGGAAAGATGGATGCGACTGAAATTCGGTAAAGGATTTGGGTTAACGCAATATTTTCATGGTTGGTAAAGCATGTTCTCCGAAGGATCCACTCTCCGATACATAATATGACCCCCTTCCTTTTCCAGCACCGTGTTTGTGAAGAAGTAGCGGCCTCGGCGAGATGCGGCCTCATCCACTTTAGAGTTTCGGCGCAAACAAAAACACAGATATCGCCGCCTCTCACGGACACACGATCCCCATCAACATTTCCACACTATCTGATATCTTCTCTTTCCGCTTAACTCGATACTCTACTTCTGCTATTTGAAAACCGTGTATGTGCCAAGCTACATTGTTACTAAATACATGAATATACAAAGTGTCCATGAACGGCTGTATGATAAGCAGACAACGCGAACCCTGGGCTAAATTGATCACGAGAATGCTTATTTTATGTGTTATGCCAAGGGAGTGTAGAATCATGTTTGCACTGCTCGGGATTTGAACCTGCGCGCTTAAAGGAGAGTGTTAGACAATGTTCTTGTATTTTCAGTTTTTGAGCCATAATTTTTATTAAAATTGTATTAACAAAATGTTCTCTTCGACAAAGGATCGGATAGATATATTCTTTGCAAACTGCTTGGCATAATAAATAATAATGAATCATACATTAATTAGTCATGCATAATCATTGCAGGAGAATTCATGAAAGTTTACCTTTAATTCTCTTGCAATGATACTGCGTGACAAAATTATGAAATATTCTGTTGTCATTTATGTCAAGCCCTTTACCAAAAATATATCCAATGCATTGTCAAAAATAAATTTCTGATAATACAATATGAATAACTGTTATAGCTTGAAAACTGAAAATACTATAAAATTGTTTAATACACCCCCCCAAATCCATAATATTATTGTCGGAACAGTAGTAGTAAGATAGTAATATATCAATGGGACTTACTCAGTGCTATTTTTCACCTTAATAGAAATAGAATATCATTTCACAGCATTCTGCCGCATATATTTTCGTCTCCAATCTACCGTAGGATATGCGTTTCTCGCATATTTTACGGACGTTTCTGACCAACCTGTATATCCATATTGGCTATTGAATTATACTTATCAGCAGCAATCCGCGACTTTGTGCTCGTATTTTATGTCTCTTTGACTCGTTCAAAACTTCAGTCTTAGTACTACAAATCATGTTAAGCAATTCGTAAAAATACGTATTTCTGACTTCCATATAACCTGTTATCAATGACTAAATGCGCAAAATGATGTTAAGAGTCATTAGTGACCGTTTCATAAGCAAATGCCACTCAATTTTCGGTTACCTCGTACTAACCCTGCCCCGTTTGACCCGTCCCCTTTAACACGCCAGTCACAGACTACAAAGTAGATACAGGTGAACACGTAAGACTTTAAAACATAATATTGAAAAAATCTTCCCGCGAAAATCAATTGTCCCTTACTATCGGACATATTATATATGGAATTGTTTATATTCTTTGCAATCGCATTATGAACATTCATTATCTGCGAACCATAGTCATTATTTGCCCAATAAATTTAAGATAAATTAATAAAGAATTAAGAAATGCGCGGTCGTAAACAAGTCGCATTGAATATTAGCAAACAGCCGAATTTTTACGTGATAAATTAGTATTCCTCGTTATCGTAAAAACGGCCGTCATTTACTCATACGTTTATAAGTACGTCTGTTTTATTACATTACACGTGTGAATTTTTGATAAATGAGTTACGACAACATTTGTACTTCAGTCAACAACATACGCCCGCGTAGTTATCCGAATTAATCCAGCTCTCAACACTCAACACAAAACTGCTAGAGACTTGCGCATTTCACGATATCTGACGACAGACTGAACTCCTTAGTTACTGTGTACAGGGGCGTCATTTCAGGTTTTTATAGGGGGGGGGGGGGGGGGGGGGCAAGATTTTTTTTTCGGCGACAGTGACCTTGTTGCATCTTTTTTATTACTTAGGCAAGTATTAATTAGAAACTTTAATAGTAAAACTTCAGTTTTATGTGCTTATGTCAGCATTATTTAAATGACAAAATACAAAAAATAAATTTTATGCACTTAAAATTCTAAATCCAAGGGGGGGTTATTTACGCCCTCCCCCCTGACTGTGTACTCACATAACTTGTGTTGTTGGGCGACGGTATGTGTGGTGCTACTGCAACAAGTTTAAACAAATCAACCGTAAAATGCCTACTGTATTGTACTGTGAACACATGAAGATATGGGGGCTCGGGGCAAGTTATTGTGAAAATTATAAACTACGATGATGAAGGAGTTCTCGGGTATACAACATTAAGGCTCACAGTGAAAATGTATGGGTTTAAGTGTATAATATTTTACTAAAGTAAACAAAATTATAGCAATGATATGTTGGTGTAATATGTGACCATATATCTCGAAGAGCAGGAGAAATGAAATAAAAGGGGGTTCTATTATATATTTGAAACATAAGTATAGTTTGTTCGGGATAAAGTGAGCACTAAAAGTTTAACCTTTGAAAAATATCACTAACCGTTACTGCATATAGTTCAACGATAACTATAGTACCCTTACTGATTGTACGGTTGGCAGCGGAACTGCGCAATGTAGTTCCATATATTTTCCTTTTAAATACAATAATACTGAAACAAAATCTACCAACATTGACATAAACGTATTTTATACAATTAATTAACATATTTTATCAAATTATGTAGGTAAATGCAGACTGCACAATTTATTTTACACGCGCAAACATCAAATGACGTGTCCAGAGAGGTTACGCATTTCCCCTCATTAGCCGTTACGAGCGGCAAGATACGAATTAGCTGAAAATAGAACTTTAGCAGGCTTTTTTTAGTGCTCACTTTATCCCGAACCACCTAATTACTACGATATTAATTATATAAATGAAGAGAAAAATAATACCAGAGGAGTAAATGTGTGTGAGAAACAGCCTTGGACCAATAACATCACGGAGACTATTCGGGTGAGCATAGACTGTATGGTAGGTGTATTGTACAATATTGCCAAATTATAACGCAAAATTTGCACATTTCTACTAATAGATAACGTAACGTTCCGTTAATATGTTTGTAATATTCTATAATCTAACTTATAAACAATTCTGTTACGTCGGGAATTACAACGCGGTTTAGTAGACACTGCCAGAAGAGGTGTGGAAAATCAAGAACTTCTAGTTGTGTGATGATACATTTCATAGAAAACTCTGACCAGCAAAGGCAGTATTCACAAGAACACATAGAGTAGTAAACACGAGCTTGTTGGTAAAACAATTTGTGAAATTTTCCTGTCCTTAACCATAAATTAGATTTTGTTATCTTGCTGAATATCGGATGTTTTACTGTCTAATTGGTTCTCATGATTAAAATTATATTTTTTTCCTCCCTTAAGTTTTACAATCTTCCCGTGAAATACTTTTCAACAAATAAAGTTCCAAATTATGGCTTTTTAAAATGTTTGTCTCCTGTAACCCAGTTCTGAAAACTATATATATATATATATATATATATATATATATATATATATATATATATATATATATATATATATATATATATATATATATATATATATATATATATATATATATATATATATATATATATATATATATATATATATACATATAGACAGATAGAGCGGGTATCTGTCCTACAGACAAGACAATGCAGACAAATGCATACTAGGGCAAAGTGATGCACCGTGACTGAGGCATAAATTGTTTACTTCTTTACAGTTGGCTCAGAATAATTCGAGATGTGTCAATATATATTTAAGTAAATTGCATATAATTACCTTGCTAATTATGGTCAAAATCTTTCTCACACATCCTTCTTTATACGATATGCACTTCCAATGATATATTAACTGATCAGATTTATCACATAAGCAACATTTTTATGTTACAAAATTCATGTTACAAGCATAAAAACCTTATAAGAAAAAATAATTTTGTTGAACTACACCCAGATGCGATATTTTATTTTTAAGTAGGGTGTTAATGAGAGCACCCAAATCATTATGTTTAATTTATGTGGTGGTTAATGAGAAACAGTTTTCAATGAATCTTCTGCTATAAATAATTTAAGAATTTTGAGGGCCTTTGTTCTTATTTTAATAGAGAGGAACTTAACAATCGCATAAACATTCTTTCTTCAGAAAATAATTTATTTTCCCGAAAATGAAACCTATTCAACTGCGAGTTATTTTCGAAAGAATTTTAGACGATCTTCGTACTTTATACCACGTTTATGTGATTTTTTCTTCAAGGAGAGTTTTTCTCAGGATGGTGGAAAAACTTCTAGAGGAATTCATTTTGCTCTAAGAGAGAAAATATTTTTAAAGTTTTGATTCTGGTATTTAAACACAAATCCTGCAAATGTTTTAAATACACCTAAAGTTAAATTCTTTTGTTAAAAAAGTTATTTTATAACTTAGATAATGCGACTTACTTCTCCAGATAGCAGAAGATTGTTTCATTACTTTTTTCCCGTCATTTTACAGACGTAATTAGTGTACATCACTCCGCACTTATAAAGCATGCTACTGTCACTGTAAGTTAAATTTTTAAGAATGTCAAAACACGTGACAAGCTGAGCGTAAAAAAAAAGTATATATCTATCCGCTTCTTGTAGGAATTTTTAATTCTTAGTTTTTATTGAAGTCTTTGCGTTTTTTCAGATGATTCACGAATGCGGTAAATGTTGATACATGCATAATTGAATAGCAGTTTTCAGTCAGATGCGAGTTGTGTTATAGTTTACAAATTTACAAATTTATCCCTCGTTTAGTACTAAAGCCTTTATTTTAACTTCACAACAACATTCGCTTTACATTTGTTATGTGCTTCTTCACAGATGGCGCAACGTATTTCGCAAATTTGAAATAGAACATTGCGGTGCTAGCAGTAGGGATACTTAACTCGAAAAGTAATTAATTTTTTTTAGATAGAAAACGTTTTTATAGCCGGTTGAGAATGAAACGAGAATTGAAAAAACCCGTTAAATGTCTCTTTTCTAACAATTCTTATCTTTCCGCGCGTAAAGATAACGAAGGGAAATGGCTAACCTCTGAGGACACTTCACTTAATGCTTGCGCGTGTAAAATAAACTGTGCTGTCAGTATGAACCCAGTTTGGTCAAAAGAAAATTTATTAGGTAGTTATATGAAATACAAATACGTCAAATTCAGCTGAATTTATTCTAGTATTGTTGCATTTTAAGTAGGGAAATACGTGGAACTACATACGGTAATTCTTTGCGAACCATACTACGAGTAAGCTAACAATTGTAATTGTTGAGTTATATGCAGTAATGTCTAATATTTGTTTTTTCAAATATTAGTTTTCACGTTATCCCGCACGGCCTATAAGTAAGGTAAGATTCCATACGTACTAAACAAATGTATAAAAATAAAGAAGAATACGTAGTTGTTTATAGTATACTTAGTAAAAAATTTAATAATTAAATTTTCAAAATAAACTGTTGTTTTATAAATACTTTCACTCAAAGTGGCCAAGTCGCAATACCCTAAACCGACTCTTTTTTCCTAATTTTTACTGTAAGTTAAACACACAGTATACAACATTATAAACCAACACCCACTCAGCCCTATCACAAAATACTAGAGTATCATCCTAATTAGGTACATGTCTCAAATGAAGAGGCAAACATAAATTTACTCAATACAAAATTTTATACAGAGACAAACAACGTTTCGATAATTTAGGTCCAGATATTTAACGATGAAAGAGTCCGTAAATTAACAGTTAATTCCAAGTAAAATATTAAGTTTTTATACTATTTAGTCTTTAAATGCGAAAAGTTTTTGTACTTCGTGTGTAGTGAATTTCTGTGCTCTCATCACTTTTTATCTCAAAAAACGGGAAACAAATTTATAAGCTTATTGAAAATACATAATTTCATTTGGCTATGTTTTCTCGTCCGAATGAAGAGTCTATTTATTCGCTTTAAGCACAAAACACTTACGGTCAGTGTTAAAAATTGCACTGCGAAACACACATGTTAATTTTCAAACTTTAATTATCTCGTGTGCAGCTTCTACATAACAAAGATAAAATAGTATCAAAAAGATTATGACAATTCCATTATTCACACGAAGGATGTACTAACACACTCAAATATATATCCGGCTAGAAAAAATACAAATATTATTTTTCAACGACATGCTTACAGGAGTATTCTCAGAACTCTTGATTATATGAACAAAATTCTTGACATATAATTTAATCTTTGCTGCCACTGTTTTAACTATATGCTTGTGTTCCAGGAAGTTAACAGGAATAGAAGGCGAGCCACGTTGTAGATTAATTTTAAGGCAGACTAGAATTAATGGGCCCCCCTACATGCGCTCAAATGCGTTGTTGCAAGTTACGATGATTATTATTCGACGAAACTATTCAAAGCGCAGCGCATCACGTTTGTATATCTACGAAAAGAACACACACTTCAAACTATGTCGCTATAGTTTTAAAAAATTCGCCACAACAATTATAAACATCATTTTCGGGCCCCTCAAAACGGCTTATAACTGGCTTTTCCATCTGCCGTATCTGTAAAATTAAAAACCAAATTTGAAAAACACAACTACAGAAACAAGCGTTGGACTTTGAACTATGCTGCCCACAAATAAAATAATGTGGTCACCACTTAAAGTCCCGTAGGATAAAGGATAATAGTGAAGCACTGTACGCCAGCTGAGTGGCTTGCACGTAGAGGCGATAATACATTACATATGTTGGTTAGTAGCAACCTTACCGCTCCTGCATCACACACACACAATCGCAGCCTACTCAGGGATGCCGCTTAAAATGAATTTAGTATTTTTTAACGGTGGTAATATTGAATTACTCGTTGTCACACATGTATATGAGAACTCCGAACTAGTAACAAATGTGCAAGTCCGCAAGTTTATAGTCCCGTGACACTTGGTCAATGGAATTATTGTTACTTCGGGACAAAATAACATAATATAAAGCTGAGGCTGAAAAATATACAAGATTGCCATTGTCATTCTAGAAATTAATAACTTGAATCTAAATGTTATACTAAAGTGCGCTTTGTAAGAAACTATCTTGTAACGCAAGGTTTCTTTGGCCATACTATGAAACTTCAACATGTCCACCGTTGCACGCGCAGAGAACATCAAGGCGGTATTTAATTTATTATCGCATTTCCTTCTGCGTTTCTTCAGAAGCAACTACCTCTGTTATCCACTGAATCAATGTCGTGACATCAGGCACAAGTGTTGAATATACTTATCTTTGACAAGTCTCCAAAGGAATCAAAGGACGTAACATTGGAATTTCAGGTAATCTCGGTGGCCAGGATGTTGCTTCATTGCGTCCAATCCAACTGTGCGGAAATGTTGCATTAAGGAAATCATGAGCATTTAATCCCCAACGTGGCTGTACACCACAATGGTGGAACACAACCATAGGCTAAAATTCTTCTAGCCGCAGTGTTATACAAATATACAACATGTTCCTAAACTATCGAACATTGCTTCCATGCAGACAACAATCTCTAAATACGAACCACTGGTTTCCGTCAGTAAAATTTTAATCACTGACATCCCAGTTAATTATGTGTTTTAAAATAACAAATCTGTAGAATTCACTAAGAATAAGTGGAAGTCACTTTTACATCAGTAGCTTTTAGTCACTGAAATAATAATAACGGTCTCACTAACTTCATTTTCTCAATGTAACCGAAACGACTGTAATTTCACCGGAGTGATTAACTTAGATTGATCTCAGCTTAGAATGTATAAGTCACGAAAGACTATTTTCCTTAAGAATTCTCAAGCTAGGCCTTTAAAAGCTTGCAGCACAGCAATCTCATCAAGTAGCGTACAATATTGACTAAGGCCGGATTGAGGACGCCTCGATACCAATTTCCGCTATTACCAGTAATTCATGAGTACTGTAACCACGTTATCTGGCGGCCAATACATAATCCAGAGATCTCGGTGCTGCACCACAACGGAGTCCCTTGTGTGATACGATATGTTGGCCGAAATGTGAAAATTTAGCGCTGCTAAACTTCTCCGTTGAGTAACTTAATTTATCTGCGCGTTTTTCAGAGGGTTCTTTAACATACCACTACGATCGCGCACCTTCGCTGGGTACTGACAACGATTATCTCTAGCGGTTTTTATCTGAACCGCGGCCAGGTGAATACCAACTGAGCTGTTGATTTATCAATGACTAGAGCCATAAGTTATCGCGAAAACGTTTTCACCATTTCGTTTCAATGCAGCTGTGATTCATGGTTATTGACAGCATGTCTTTGTTCAGACTCATCTTTCATTTGAGCACACCAATCAGTTATTGAGAAATCCAGCGTCCGTGATTTCCCAGTAGAATTCCAAGTAAGAGTTAAACATCCAGTCAGATACCACGAAGCAGAGCGGCAGATGTGCACATAAGGAATTGAAACCAAAATTTGGAAAATTCTTTTCATCACAAAATCGTGACTATATCAGAGAAACAAAGGAGATGGTGTAGCGGTCTAATGTTGGCTCTAAAATTAACATAAAATCTTTTAAGCAATCTTTATTCATATAAGGAGAAATTCCGAATAACTCTTATAGATTACGAAATACGTCTTTGTAAACTTATATTTTAGTTACTTTTGTCACAGGTGACACCTGTGCATAACAAGCGGAATTAAATAAAGAAAGGATGTGTATGAATATGAATTATGAAAAAAGGGGAACTTACTTGCAACACGACAAAAGCTTTGGTGTTAGAAAACGTTAATATTTCGTGATATCAAAGACCTGCATGGTCTGGTACTGTGTATACTCAAGTACCGACAATTTGTCAATTAACTGCTACACACTGGAACAGCAGATAACGGACGAATATACAAGGTTTGAATATGGATAGAACAATGGATTTTCACACGAATCACTGAACTCCTGGAATTTTATTTTTTCTAACTGGTTGGTTATACACATGGTGAAAGTTTACTTATTTTTAATGATATTTTAAAGAGTTGTACGATGGTAGTGTTATGACTGGGTGTGGTATTCGGAAGTACTACATCACAATCGGGGTGTGTCCATAAAACTACATCCAGTTCACTCATTTGTGTGGGTTAGATTTGTTGATTTAAGCAGCGATTACAGTAGAGTAACAAAACATTGCAGTGACACGTGTCGTAATTTACTCTGCGAAATATATTTCAAGATACTGACGTCAATGTGCTCTTCAGAAAGTCGGATTGTTTAAGTGGTGTGTTTATGGATCAGCATAACAGTATTATGGGGTTCAATAACGGCTAGTGGTCTGCGTGGAGGCCCCACCTACGTGGAGCGGTAACATACGGAGACTAATCCGATTAAAGCTGGCGTTACGAAGGCGTGGTGTCGTACCAGCTCACATCGCATGCCATTGCTTGACCTTGTCTGCAGACTCTACATCACAGCAAGATGTAACATAGACCGTGCTTACAGCAAGGCGCTAGATAGTTCGACGTGGATGTCACCATGCATGGACTACATATATAGTTTGTCACGTAAACCAGGCTTGAAAAATTCGCTTTTATCTTTCGAGCATCCTTGTCACTCTTGCAAATGGTTCTTGCATTATTTGACACTACAGAGGACTAGGCCACTAATAAAGAAGCAGAAATTACAAGACCAATGGTGTGATATCACTGCGACAGTGAGCAGCCAATGGTCAACTATTGTCTACTACAGTACACAGATATCAGTGATGGCTGGCCTACACGTCACTGAAACCGCGTATTTTTCTGTCTCTGTACGTGTGTTCACCGTATGATGAAATTTTGTTATTTGAGAATTTCTATGTTCATCTGTTGGATTGCAGGGAAAATGTACATTTCAAAATACTCTTTGATCTTATACACTAAAAATAACTAATGTTTTGAGACACGTAAATATTCTGGACACTAATCACGAGGGATTAGTACTAAACTCACGTACCGTAAACCGGGGTTACTTTGACCATTTTCGGGGTTACTTTGACACTTTAACATATTAGTTTTTGGGTTTTCTGGTGTATAAATAGATAATCTGAGCCGAGTATTTTAAATAATTCATTTCATCCTTATAGCTGATGTTTGAAACTTTCGTCAATAAATAACACAAAAACCAAAATTTTGAGTTGTCAAAGGTACCCCGCTAGGTCAGTGTAACCCCGGTTTACGGTACCTTTAACTGGCCATGTTGAACAACAAAAATATTTTCCCTCCTGACATCAGCCAACTCTGAGTTAGAAGCTATTAGTCCGTGCATGTATGTAATGAAACATATAAGTTATTTCGATAAAATTCCATCAACAAATTTCACTTATCTACTAGTTGGTTGGTCCTGATTACAACCAAAACTAATTCCTTAAATTGCTGCATATGTTTATAGAAGCTAGGTCAGATCCCAGATTCGTATATCAGACATTTTACAATGTCTCAAGTCACGCTGTTCTCTGCCAGATATGACTTCAACTTATTCAAGAAAATATAGTAAAGAGGATTAGAATAAAATTCCTCCTGATTCCCTTACATTACCATACATAGAAAACATCAAAATGTTATCATAAATTGAGTTTTTATTGCCAGTCATATGCTGATAAAATAAACGAAGCGGCTGAAAGATGGAAAGCAAACATGACTAAGTCAGTCACTCACGCAACGCCAACGAAAATAAAACCGTACAAAGAATGAAACGGCAAAAACTGGAGTATAAAAACATTGCCAATTAATACAAATAATACGGGTATGAAGACATCTCAGGTTATCTACTAGAACCACTTCTAAATATATAAATTGTTTAATGCAACAATTACTGCTTTATTACTATCGTATAACTTACCAACGCAAACAGTGACATTAGACTTCTGATATCTTAACATATGAGTATACATGTACACTTCAGTAACCACTTTACTTTATATTCTTAGTGTTTAGTGTGAGAATTAGACCATGGTCATCGAATTATCAATTAGACACTGCTGCAGGCTTTCAAAAATAAAAAGTTTTCTATGTGACTGTGGCCATTTAACGAAACTAATTTTGTGTTTGTAATTTTATTAAGCTCAAGTATATTTTAGGCGAGTTTATTGACAATTATTTTAAAACATTTAAATAGCATTACATTATTAAAAGCGTCATTGATGTTTGGTAAACTATACTGATAATATGATGTTACATTTTTGAGTGACTATACCGTAGTAATTAGAAATGAAAATGTTCCGTTAGTTAAGTGTGATTCCCTCTCAAAGTGTTCAGTTTTATGTTTTGCTGACGTAGAAATCCTACGGTTTAATGTGGAGCTGTACCGGAATGGTTATCAGTTTCTCACTAAATTCAAATATGGTAAAATCTTGTGCAACAATCAGCAGAATAAGCAACGTTCGTCCTTTTCTTACGCCTTTCAGACATTCTTAAAACTCCCATGAATGTTGACTCCAGAGAACAAGATTTCATAGCTGAAAATAAAGTTTCAATTTCACGCGAATAATGCTAATTGTTAAAATCACAGATTTAATTTTATCTTTAGTAATTTTGATTCTAAACGGTCCGTTACAGAACAATGCACGATCTCTTGGACACCAAATGAACTGACCAGGCCTTGTAATAATTATCGTTAAGGAAGAGCTTGCAAAATATCCAGCAAAATCACATTAGTCAATTGAGTTAAAGCTAAAGGTAGTATTTCGAGCAGTATTGCAGTAAAATATTTTTCCACGTAATCCTTCACAGACAAAATAATTAACGAAAATAACCGACAACATATTTTCAACAAAGAGGTCTGTTAACTGAAACATATTAAATGCATTAATAAAGCTGTTCTGAAATGAATTATTTTTTTGTTAACAGTAAGAAAAACTTACCTTATAGTCTACTTCACTTCAACCAAAACAGAATCCACGCTTGCGCTTGGAAGAAATAAGAACTTGCAACAGCCACTTACCTATAAAAAAAGATATTAAGTGTTAATGAAAACACATCTTCATTCACTTGTATTTCAATTTAAAATTTGGACTAGAAATGTTACCAACTATAGTAATTTAAGAAATTTAGACATTTTACATAATATATATTTACAGAGTTTCATTTACTAAATAGTTATCACTACTTTATTATACGTTATAACAGTGCAAACTAGTACTAGTATTACTTGTTCGCCGTGAAAAATATTTGCTGTAGGAAATACAGTATTTTAAGATAAAACAGCAAAACGTTTCAACACAGTAGTGTGTGGATTGTTCGCATAACAATCACAGCGGTATTATACATACAGATGGTTTATTTGCTAGTTGTTTTAACGGTTCTGATTTTGCAGGAGCAACGTACATTTCTTCAAAGTACCTCTGCTAGAAGAATTAGTTTCATAGACTATGACCGCAATAAATGAAACGGTCTTAAGGCGACCGTCTTGTGAAGTACGTGTTTTTATGTGTGAGGCGAAATTCGACGGGGCGCTACGTGCGACGCTGGCCGGCGTAGGTCTTGTAATGCCGCCTCTACAACCAAAGTCGTAAATGCGCCCGTAGTGTTCCCGTCGTAATGTTTTTACTGTGGCGCTTCAAGGGGGGACCCTAACATTTTATTGAACCCGTTAATGTAGCAAAGTCTCAATTCCGAACAGATCCGGTACATAAGTTTATCTTTATTTACAACCGTCTGAACAGTCGATTTTTAGCGTAGTTTGAAGGTTTGAAAATAATGTTTCCAACGTGTGCGTTGTATTGCAAGCCATTTTTACAAGTAGTTTTAAGTGTGTTTTCTTTTACAGATAAGCATTTTGGACACATGTTTAAGATTACTACTTCAAACATACTGTACGCAGTTTGAGCGCAGCCAGAGAAACTACTCTTTATGTTGAATTTATCTGAAACTATAACTATCTTCCACAGTTTAATGACATATTAAAATGATTGTTGTTAACTATTCCAAAAAATATTGTTTGTACAGTTATAGTATTTACTCACGATACATACATAACACAACTAGCAAATTCATTTATTTAGCAAACACCAAAAATGTGTCCGCGGTCTGAACTTTTTTTTTTTATTTTTAATAGAAACAACGTATTATAGCGGTAATAGCTGGTTGTTAGGATCCAATGTACTGTACATAAAACTGAAGATTTCGTATCGTTATTGTCTATCACTCATTTGAAACATTTTTTCTACCTTCAACTGGCTGTTAGAACTTTACAGTTTTAGCATATAGCGTGTGTGATTACTCTTAAAACTGTTCACATGATTCATCACATAATAACAGTATGACGTAAGCCATTTAGTCTTAAAACTTTTCACACGTTTCATCATCTAGTAATAGTAAGAAAAAATGCTACACTTAATTTGTGACTGAAGTTGACCAATTAGTATATTTACGATTCTACAATACATAATTGCACGTGAGTGCACTAAACTCTTTTTCTAGAAAATAATTTAGTGTTCTAATTAGAACGTGGGTAACTTTTCTTTAGCAGCTGATAACGTTTCGTTGGTACAACTGGTTAAATAAATATTACGTTACCTTGGTGGTAAACATCTGTGAGTTGAACACACACACACCTACTCGAGTAGCATTTGCAATAGTTCATGAGATCAAGTAAACAGATCTGAGATAGGATGAGTTCAATTATAACTTGTTTCCATAACTTTCTGATAAGTTATTTGTAAGAGATATACACTTTTTGAAAGTGTTTATAGCTTGAGTACCCAATTTTACTAATGTGGGCGTTACAAGTTTTTACGTAAACCAAGAAATTTACGTTCAACTGTGCCGTTTTATTCATTTTGTAAATTATTTGTTTTCTGCGATTCAGAAAAAAAAACACCAATAAGTAATTGACTTAGTTACACTCTACAAAATAGTTTGTAAATTTGCCACACGTGCGTATAGGAGCGCTAAGAAAGTAGGTGTGGTATAATTGTTTCCCAGACAACCAAGGTAGAACTCCTAAACTGTATATAAAACAATCAAATGTATACTGTAGTTACCAGATTTGTATTGTAACAACTGTAAGAGTTTGGTAACTGTCCCATACGCGTTTAGCTTAATTACTTCCTAAATATTTTAGGAAGTTATTTTACAGTGTATTTCAGGGAAAGAAAGGTGCCATAGGACCGGACAAACGAATAATAAATCATCCCAGCATTCAACGTGAGTGATTTTGTAAAACACATGAAAACCGAAAACATAGTTACCTGGCAGAGAATCAAACTCGAATACTCGAAAGCCAGTCAACGATTTCACAACTGCGCCACCTCTCTCAGTCTGGGCAGTGTAAAATAAATGAAAGAAGTCTTGAAGACGAGGTTCAGTAAGTCAGCAGTGCCGGATTTATCCATAAAGTGGCGTAAAGTCACCAGGAATGTGAAGGGAACACGGAGAAGATAAGCTTAGTTCTTCGCTCGGGGCTGATCTTGCATAAACCACCCAGGCGTGAGTTCTACTAGAAATTTGCATTTTAAATTAGACTCGGCTAGAGAGGAAATAAAACTGGATGACTAAGTTTGCGAAAGTTGCGGAAGAAACGAGTTCTCGCGCTCATTTGCTTAATCCTTTTATCTTACTCGGGAGCGAGTTTCAGGTAAGATGGAACCGTCAAATCTATATTCAAAACAGTTTAAATATCACTTCTTGTTAAATTGTTATGTCTTAAGAAAGTAGCATACTAAATTACTGGTTTAAATATGATAACAATAGCATGAAGCAAGTCTACACATTTGAAATTTTAAACAAATGAAATTAAATCTAACGACGTTGTTATTATATCTACATAACAGGGACGTTATCAGAATGAAACAAATTCCTGAGTTGTTATATTTACAGTAGTAACGCACATGTTATTCTGCGAAATCTTACAACCTTCCAAAGCATAGAAACCATTAAAATACATAATTTTTATTATTGTATCGCCTCATTTGTGTTCTTTCTTAGCTGAAATCCGATATCATATATATTTATAAATAGTGTAGAGAACCCCAAATTAAGTTGCAGGCGTCCACGATTCACACAAAATGATCCTGTAATCATTCCTCAGTGGCTTCGCTCACGAGAATCTTTTAATAGCTCCAGCAGACATAAACTACTGGTATCTTGTAAAATTTAAACATTCCAAAATTGCTCTAAAGAATCTTTTCTTGGAACAATATTAACTAGATCGTTATCTGGTAAGACCAGCATTCAACAGTAAACGGGGAGCGCTTTTGTAATTGGTAGCACACCTGCAGTTCCATTTCACGGTCAGTAAATTGTTTGACTCACACATATCTTGAGGTTTCACACGCAAATCACAGCCGTGTTGTGTTGCAATAACTTTATTGTGATTGGCAGAGTCAAATTAGAGGCGTCACTACTCAAAGACAAGCTACCAATAACCAAGTAGCAGATCTGCAGATGATCACGTGTGGCACTGAAACAAACTGGGGCAAAATATTTTTCGCGTAAATTTCTTGGCCCTTGCCATTGCGCGTAGATTGCGAACAAGTCAAGCAACAGTGCGGCGTGTTCTTGAGAATGAGTTATTTAGTATTCCTCTACAATGCACTTAGTTTCTTGCGCGCTTCTAATGAGCCGAGACAAGCAAAAAGTAAGCCGGTTCACTAACTTCTAACACATTATTCTAACGAATACAGAAGCGTAACTACACAGTAAAAAAATTTTGTACTTTTACAAAAAGGTTTTTTATGGAAACCAGTTTCCAAAAATGTGTTTTGTAATACTACGAAAATATTTTGTAAAATTTTCAAAAAAACTTGTACATTTACTAATTTCTTTGTATATTTTCAAACCTTTATGTAAATCTACAAACAAATTTTGTATATTTACAGCTAATATCAGGTTCATTTTACAATAATTGCTTGTAGTGTTACAAACTTTTTTTTTTGGAAACTAGTTTAAATTTTTTTTTTTGTGAAAGTACGAAACGTTCTGTAAAATGTGAAAGGTCTCCTAGGTTTATTTTGTTTTAATTCGAAAAATCTGCTCATTACCATTATTTTACTAGTTACCAAAGTTGTTTACGATATTTGTAACCACTTTAAAAGGTTTCTGACATCTTACTTTTATTATCTGACTGATAATGTTCTGATATTACGTTACAAGACTTTCCTTGTAAAGGTACAATTGTTTTTTACTGTGTAAAACACATGTGGTGAAGTCTAACCACACGAGCCAATCAGAACAAGAATAAATCAATAATATACCATCTATAGCATTCAGTGGCAAATCAGAGTCACAGTTCTTGCTGTTATGCACAATAATGTACCCCCGAGTTCAAACACAAAAACTGACTCCTGTTTCTCGCGAAAAAAAATGTTACCCCAGTTTGTTTTAGTGCCTCACGTGTACGTCTACAATTCTGCTTCATGGTTATTGGCAGCGTATGCATGTGAAGAGACGTATCTCATTTAATTAAGCCAATTACAATAACGTTCCTGTAACACCACACGTCTATGATTTGCCAGTAGAATCTCAAGGCTCGTGAGAGTTGTAATATCCAATCATTGACCACGAAGCAGAACTGCAAATGCTCACGTAAGGCACCGAAACAAAGTGTGGCAAAATTATTTTCACGAAAAACAGGGGTCGCTAAACATGAGAATGCTAGGCCCTGTCAAGTAGGGCGCTTGAAATAATATATACTTAGAGACACTGGAAAATCGCGGGAATAGTTGACTATTTGCGAGGCTCCAACATGATGTATATAACACTGAATGTTTTGTATCAACATTAGCTATTGTTTATTTGGAGCATTTTTTTCTCTCTACAACTGGTCCAGTTAGAACTGTACAGCTTGAAAACACAGCGTGTGTGATTTGTCCCAAAACTGATCACACGGGTCACGGTTAATATAATACACTTTGTTAGAGACTATTTTAAACATTTTTGCGATTTTCAAGTTCTCTAAATATACTAACTGGATAACTCGGCCAAGGAATGATAATATCAAACACGGTACAATGCGACAGCGGAATACCCAACTCCGATGAGGACACAAGTTGCCACACACGGCGTGATACAGGGGCTTGTAACGCTACCGACGAGGTCTGTCTCCTTTTGTCTGCATTATCACCAAGGACACTACGCCACCAAGATGCACCAGGATAACTCGGCCAAGGAATGATAATATCAAACACGGTACAATGTGACAGCGAAATACCCAACTCCGATGAGGACACAAGTTGCCACACACGGCGTGATACAGGGGCTTGTAACGCTACCGACGAGGTCTGTCTCCTTTTGCCTGCATTATCACCAAG
>PNEQ01031112.1:0-43164 GCA_003012365.1 Medauroidea extradentata
TCAAAGCATCGGCTTTATAGTTGCCAAATACACCAAAGTTCTGCTAATATGTACACAGCAAGGAATTTGCTTATTAGTTCATTAACAGGGCTCAAAGCATCAGCTTTATAGTTGCCAAATACACCAAAGTTCTGCTAATATGTACACAGCAAGGAATTTGCTTATTAGGTCATTAACAGGGCTCAAAGCATCGGCTTTATAGTTGCCAAATACACCATAGTTCTGCTAATATGTACACAACAAGGAAATTGCTTGTTATTTCATTAACAGGGCTCAAAGCATCAGCTTTATAAATGCCAAATACACCAAAGTTCTGCTAATATGTACACAGCAAGGAATTTGCTTATTAGGTCATTAACAGGGCTCAAAGCATCGGCTTTATACTGTATGTTTCTCGAAAGTAATTTGCAAAATAAATAAATAGAACGGAAAATTTAGGCAAATAGTTTTTCTAACTTTAGAAAAAAATTTTCTCGAGTAACTTATATCTCTGACGCTGAAATTACGCTCAAAAGCGCCGCCTACCAAACTCCTCAAATTACGCTCAAAGGTGCTTGCTGCCTACCAAACTCCTCAAATGAGTTGCAGTGTGTTCGCAAATGTTCCTTTTTACGAAACTGTTCTACATGTACCCGTTGTACCAATGTGTGGAAAAAAAAAACTTCTGTCAAAAAAAAAAACCGTTTCTAAGCACCAAAAATAGCTAAAAACGACCTTTTCAGACTACCGTACTTCAAAATGTAGTCTACTAACCGTATGTATGTGAAAATTATATAGAAACATGCATTGAACTTTTCATCAATAAAATTGTATGGCCGCAGCATACATTACCATAGTAAAAACAAAACGGCACGCAAATTCAGTGTTTGGCTCATTCTGGCGATGCGACGTTTGATGCACCCTTCACGGTCGCCCTTATAGCTCCGTCACTTATTAGCCTTTAACACTCTGGTAGGCGGTACTCTTTACAAATGCACGTTTGCTAATGAAGTTGGCTAGAATCGTTGTTTAGTAGCTTTTTTTCATATTGGCTATCAGGAACGTGTAAACTTCAATTGAAGTTTCCAGTGTTTATTTATTTACAACACACTCTTTATTAGATAGATCATACCAACGCATGCCACCGTGGATTAATTTAATATTTCCAGTAACTTTTGCTCCCGATTTATTTTTGTATATTAGGCATTATATAAGGCGTAGAGTGTGGCGTGGTTGCCAGTTTAAATGAAACATTATGAATTCTTAAATATTCTTTAATTGACCTATTGAATGGAAGCACCTCGACCTATATATACCTAAATCAAGAATAATGAGTACAGCAACCATACCTCTATTAATATCTGGACGCAGTACGACCGTGAAAGTTGTGTTAATAAACATGTTAAGTGACGA
This sequence comes from Medauroidea extradentata, assembly GCA_003012365.1. NCBI lineage: Eukaryota > Metazoa > Arthropoda > Insecta > Phasmatodea > Phasmatidae > Medauroidea > Medauroidea extradentata. The sequence continues at coordinate 1,393 of PNEQ01031112.1, forward strand.
CAATTCAACAACCACTACGAATGGAACACTGACATTCCGGATTCAATTCAGATGTATGACGACACGTATGCAGGTAATAAAGCGTTAACACCATCCCATCCCATGCGTTGGAAACATGGGTTCACCTCTGTTATTATGCATGTACGCCTGTAGCTGCATATCCAAGTTAGTAAAGTACCGGAATGACATAAGGAATAAAAAAAGTGCACCTGTCCGAACACGCTCAGACAAACAGTTTCTGAGATACAGGCACTCAAATGTCTGAGCATTGTGGCAATGCAGACAAGTAGGCAATCCTTGTAGCACGTACATGGTGACCACTGTAGATATTTTGAATGAATTCCATCTTACTCTCGCGCACCGCATCTGTGTGTCATCCGTTTGCCCATGACGTAGAAAGGAAGAGATGGGCGTGTATCCTGGCCACCAAGATGACCGGATCTCTATCCTGTAGATTATTCCCCGTGGGGATTCCTAAAGGAACTAGAGCACCATGAAACTATTAGAAGCGTCGAAGAATGCATTGGCAGATTGCACGCTGCTGTAAATCGTGTAGGTAACGATCACTTGCGTGCGGTGCAGGCCACAGATGTGCGTCATGTGCGTGCCTGTTTTGGGATAGATAGAAGACAATTTTAACTCATGCTGTTTAGAAACTTACATGGTGTAATTAAGACGGTTTCGTATAATGTAAATACAACGATGTAATCGATGTCGTGTTATGTCCTGGTCATTGTAGCTCCTGTGTTTCCAGCAAATTAAAACAATAAAACATTTTTTGTTTTTGTTTTACTGAATTACGCGTACCACTAAAGACGTCCTGCCTGCGCCCTTGCATACAAGTACTTCCTTCCCCCTTACTTGTTGTCATGTGTGTTGCATACCTCTCGGTAATAAAGTTGTACATCGCTAGTATTCCTCGGAAGTAAGTCTTCATGTACCTGCTACACGGGTTGCCTACCTGTCGGCATTGCCATAATGCTCCGACTTTTGAGTGCCTGTATCTCACAATCGGTTTGTCTGAGCGTGTTCGGACAAGTGCACGTTTTTTGTTCGTTATGCCATTCCGGTTCTTTATTCACAAGGATGGACTGCTGCAGGCATAAGGCATACAGGAAAAGAAATACATGCACAATAACAGAGGCGAACCAATGTTTCCAACGCATGGGGTGGGATGCCAGCGTTCCATTTGTAGTGGTTATTGAATTACCGTCACTTATATGTTTATTAGCACAACGAGGCGTGGTTGCTCGATTTCATTCCACTCTGTATATGTGTGTGTGTGTTTATATGTATATGTGTGTGTGTGTTTATATGTATATGTGTGTGTGTCGATGTTGGTATGTATGCAAAGGATCAATAAACTCTGATACCGTTTAACGAATAACAACGAAATTCGATGTATTATTTTCATGGAGGAGGTTTTTATGCTATCCATTTTATTCTAACTCACCAACTCACCACTAGATGGCGCTGCAACGCGTTAACGTCTGTACCTAGCTTCCTTTATGGCGTATAAGGCTACATACATTGTTACAACTATATGTATATATAAACTGGCAAAACGTGTGCTTGATTCTGCTAGTTTCATGTAAAGCTGTCAAATACGTAAATGACACCACGTAAGGGCTAGTGGCCAATCACATGACAGATTGTGCTCAAGGATGTACAGTTGAACGAAGCCTAGTGTGTTTAAAAATAATAATATGGGTTTTTGCATGTCTCTGCTAATTAGTACTAACTAATCAGGAGCCTGACTGTTTCTCTTAAGCTGGGTTACTGCGACGTTGAGTCTGATATATTTTATTTCTCGATATTTCTGCAAACATAGAAACTTATTTTTCACTTACGTCGAAATAGCGGGTCTACAGACGTCGTGTTTCGTTGAGGAGTGTTTCCTTAGCGCAGTTAGCAAGAACAATGTTGTGTGTGCGTGCATGCGCGCGTGTTCCAACTGTTAACGGGTTCGGACAACGGTCCATATGCCGCGCTTCCGTCTGTGTTGGCTTTCCATTCAGTACACTGTTATCGTCGCCGACGTCTTTTCCTCGCCGATCAAGTGGCATACTCACAGAGAAACGTTTAGATTTAAAAAAATACGATTTTGCGAAACCGAATAATGTTGGAATGTGGCGAAATATATATTTTCTTTGTTGATGAAGCAATATTTTTGTTATTCTTTGCAGCCCAGGTGTAATATTTGGTCAGTAAAACTAAACTTAACACATTTGGATTTTAAAAAAATAATACTTGTGCCAAAGTACGAGCAACAAAAATACTGTTCAGAAATTCAATCGCATTGAGGATTTCTAGAGTCCGGAAAATGTCGCGGATTCAATGAACTGCATGTTAGAATGCACTGTTCTGTGCATACTCAAGCCCCAACCATTTGTCCACTAGCTGCTTCTCACAGGAACAGCGTAGAATGAACGAATAGACGGGACTTTAATGTGCATAGGACAATGGATTCTAGCATGCAGGTCATCGAATCCGCGAAATTTCCCGGGCCCTAGGGATTGCTCATTAATAGAGTTGATGATGCCCACTTTGTTCCATTTCTTTACGTGCATATCTGCAGCTCTTCTTCATGGTCAGTGATTGGATGTTTTGAGCTGCATGTGTCTTGAGGTTCTACCCACAAATGACAGACGTATTGCTACGTAATAACTTTACCCTGATTGGCAAAGTCAGATGAGAGACGAATTGGCACAAAGACAATAGCTGCCAATAATTGTGAAGCAGAGTTGGAGATGTGCACTTAAGGTACTGAAACAAAGTGGGGCAGAAATATTTTCACCAAATATCACTGTCCCGACTCATTAAGAGCGCCGCTCACCTGCGTGTTAGAGGCTCAGAAGTGACGGAGCAGTAAGGGCGACCTTGAAGCGCGTATCAAAGGCCGCATCGCCTTAACGAGACAAACGCTGAACTAGCGTGCAAGCTTCCCGCCGAACCGGTTTTACTACGGAACTTGAAGATATGACCATCTAATTTTGTTGGAGAAAAGTCTGTAGCAAGTCCAGTGCACGTTTGTATCTGAGTTTCACTTATAGGCTAACCGGTAAATACATTTTGAAGTACGGCAGTCTGAAAATGCGTTTTTATCTATATTGGAGGGCTTCGAAGCAGCGTAATTAATTAACATGGTGTCTTATAAATGATATTCCGTTCTTGTTTGAAGTGTGTTTTCTTTTCGTACTTTAGCACAATGGGCACACGTGGAACAATTTCGTAGAAAAAACCGGTTTACGATCACACTACAAGGCGTTTGAAGTGTGAGGTAGGCGGCGGCCTTAACATGTAAAGCCAGGATTGTGCGTGAACTACCATAGCCATCTTTAGTACAAGGCTGAGGCCTTCAATCTGGCAACCCTGTCAGGAAGGGTAATTTTAACACTTCTTTGTCTCGCCAAAGGCAGCGACTTCCCCTGATTCGCCGGTGTGTAGGGCAGAATAACGAATTAGATACAGCCATTGCCTTTAAAGAGATAATATAAGCGTTAAAATTACCCTTGTGTACAGGGTTGCCAGATCTAAGGCCGCGGCCTTTTATTACTAAAGATGGCTATGGAACTACACATCCTAGTGTGTATACAGGATGACTGTAGCTCGTGGATACGCACTGTGCTATGTGAACCCAATGTAAAACTATAGTAGAAAGTAATCACTCTTAGGTGAAGTCTTAAGATCCGTAGTTGACGAGAAAAGTTTCATTGTAAAAAAGTAATGTGGACGTAAACGGTAATATCATTCGCGATCACGGACTACAACAAATAAATCTGTGACCTAAACTTACGGCCTTGCTCTTTAGTTTTGCAGTGGTTTCGAAAACATTTTTAACGCAAATTAATACACATATGAAAAATTAATTCTGGCAGTTTTAACACTTATATATCATAGTTTATATCTGAATTTTTATGTTACAATATACACCAAACGGATTTTTATATTTTTTGCCCCTGAAATAGCACAAATTTTGCAGTAAAAATAAGTCAAAATGATGCAAAATAATTTTTTCCTAGCAAACGGAACATTATTTAAAAAAAAAAAAAAAAAAAAAAAAAACGCTCTGGCAAAATTGTGTATCGTATAACTGTACACAGTCTCAAATTTTTTCAAAGAATTTGGTTAAAAATATTCAAGTTATTTACAATTGTTTGAAATAGATGAAAGATCATGCATGGCCTTAAGGGCGCCCTCTACCCGCGCGTGAGAGGCTCAAAAGCGACGTAGCAGTAAGGTCGACCTTGAAGCGCGCATCAAATGCCGCGTTACCTCAACGAACTAAGCGCTGAACTAGCGTGCAAGCTTCCCGCCGTACGGTTTTTACTATGGGACACTAAGCGGTGACCATATAATTTTATTGGTGGAAAGCCTGCAACTAAGTTAAGTGCATGTCGCAACCTGAGTTTCACATACATCCGGCTAGTACATTTTTAACTACGGAAGTCTGAAAAGGCCGTTTTTAGCCATGTTGGAGGGCTTAGAAACAGTGTTTTTTAATGAGCGTGGCGTCTTAACAATGAGGTTCCGACCTTGTCTGAAGTTTATTTTCTTTTCGTACGTTGGCACAACGGGCACACGTGGAATATTTTCATATAAAAAACCGGTTTACGAACACACTGCAACGTATTAGAAGCGTGGGTAGGCTGTCGCCTTAAGGTCCTTAGTACACGAGAAAAGTTTCATTGAAAAAAAAGTGAAGTGAAAGGAAACGGCAAGGTAATTCGTTGTCACGGACTGCAACAAATGAATCTGTGACCAAAACTTAAGAGGATAATACTCTTTGGTAAAAAGTGGTAGAGCATTATCTGCATAGTTTTGGTCACTAATTTACATGGTACAGTCTGTATCCATGAATTACCTGACACACTGTATGGCTCGTAAAATACACGACATTTACGCAGATATGTATTAACAAGTTTTACGCCTTGATTTTTAGTTTTCTGCATTATTTTAATGAGAGTGTTGATTATACTTAAATGCAACGTAATTGAATACACTTGAAAATGTATCTTTCATGATAATTGTCACAGGAATGGTAAAATAACTCTCTAGGGTGTACTTGACTATAAACCACGGTGTGTACATACATTAAGGCCTGGATGAAGCAAGGAAATGTACACGTTTTAGACATTAAGGATGTACAAGTGGAGACAAATGGAATCTAATATGTATTTCATTATTTTCAGTATGAACATCTGAAATATTTACTTCCAATGCTCGATCTCTTCTTTCACGAGCTATTATACGTTATAAGGCAGTAATGTCAAGTAACTGGTTTGCTCAGTAAGTGACTGTATTTCCTAGACCACTGGGCTAAGGGTGCACAAGTTAAGAAAATCGTAATTTTATATTTGTATGAAATAGTGTTACTTTTGTAGACGTTACGAGGGAGTACATTTCTCTTTTACAAAAATATAATCTTTGCCAATATTCCCATAGAAGCACTACAAAGTATAAAATTGCACGTTTATAGTTCTTATAAGCCGCAAAAAACAATGATAAAATTAACATTGAAACTTCGTATTATGGGATACTGTTTAACGCGTTAGTTATAAAAATGTAGCCAGGATTTGTGTAAATGTGAAGGAAGGAGGACACGAGAATTATATAATGAACACTGACCATCCCTTTAAACCGGGGAGTCCGGAGGTTCTCCCCCCGGTAAAATTTGGATGTCAAGGTAAAGTAGTGCTATTTTAGCAGTTTTCGTAAGGAACCGTTGAATATTCTACTGGCAAAACTATTCGAATTTTTAAATAATATTCTTTAAAACTAGACGCGATGGTCAAGAGAGACATATAACCCCTAACCACCCCCCCCTCTCGCCTTTGGCTTCCCAGTGGCTCGGGCTATGCTTCCAAGACAATGTCTCTGTTCCTGAAGGGGTTGCTTTGAAGGACATAGTGCCATTGCTTCGCTAGTGTTTATCAGTATCGTGTTAAAACATACATCTGTGTATAGTCTACTATCACTTTCATAAACAAAACATAAAGCAAAAAAGATAACCTATTTACATGCGACTGGAAGGATCACGAATCCTTGTAAACCATGTTGCTAAGGACCGGAAATTACAGTAATTTTTTTTGCACCAGATTGTTTCAATCCCTGACGTATACATTTGCAGCTCTACTTCATAGTTATTGGCAGAGTGTCTTTGTACAGACACGTGTCGCATTTGACTCCACCGATCAGAATAAGGCTATAGAGACAACACACGTCTGGTATTTGCCAGTAGAACCCCAAAACAAGTGAGAGTCAAAACTTCCAATCACTGACCATGAAGCAGAGATACTGATATACACATAAGGCATTGAAATCAAAAGTGCAAATATCTTTTCGTCACAAAATCGTGGCTCTATTACTGGTTGTTATCAGCCTGTCTCTGCACCGAGCCGTCTCTCGTTTGACGGCGCCAATCAGACTAAGTAGAGCCACAGAATATGTAGGAATACATAAGCGAAACAGCCGGTAGAAAGCCGAACTCAGTCACACACGCTAGCAAAATGTCTTCTCTGGCCAGCAACATGGCAGAAACACCTACCGCCAATCAGCGTAAGGCAGCTGTCCTGCTAGCCGGCAGCCAGGCCAATGGGAAACCTGCAGTAACATGCAGGATCCAAACATACATGGGGCTGGTATCAACAACCTTGGGCAGCCAATAAGCGGCCAAGTTAGATTGTATCAAATAAGCCACCACGTCATTTCACGTCTGTATTACTATTAAGTCTGTGGTAGAGCCACTGATTTTTTGTTTCGTTGCCTCGTGTGCACATCTGCAGCTGCTCCATGGTCAGTGATTGGCGGCTTTAAACTCTCACATTCTCTGGGGTCTACCAGCAAATTGTGTGGTGTTCTAGTAACCTTATTGCAATTCACACAATCGAATGGGAGATGTCACTTCACTAAGACACGCTGCTAGAAACCAGGACGCGTAGCTACAGATGTGCGCGTAAGTTGCCTAAGCAAACTGGGGCAAAATTCTTTTCGCGAAATGTTCACAAGCATAGCCACCTTTAGTAGAAGGCCGCGGCCTTAGATTTGGCAGCCCTGGCAGGCAGTGTCATTTTAACACTTCTTTGTCTCGCCAAAGGCAGTGGCTTCCCCTGCTGATTCATCGGTATGTAGAGCAGAATAACGAATCAGGGGAAGCCGCTGCCTTTGACGAGCCAAAGAAGTGTTAAAATGACCCTTCCCGACAGGGTTTCCAGATATAAGGCCGAGGCTTTCTACTAAAGATGGCTATGGCACAAGGCATTGAAAGAAGTTCGTGCGAAATTCTTTTCCCTAAAAATGAGTGTCACTGACAGTTCATCAAGTACCTTCTCAGGCATTAATGTAGCTCGTTTAAGTTTTTTCACATCTTGTTTATTGTTGGTTAATTATGATATAACTTAGCCATAGCCATGTGGTTTACTATTGACTGTTTAACGAAACTGAGGGTCAAGTACAGCGCATACCAAAACAATTCATGACTACAGCACTTTGTTGAATTATCTAGTACACGGAATACATATCTTGTGGCAGCTACAAAATATTTTGTTAGTAATGAGACAGTCAAATATTTTTGTGCTCACCACATGAATGTGCTGTTACCACTAACATGTTGTTGTCACCAAAACATTATTTTGTGTTTAGAACAAATTAATTTTGCTGTAACAATAACAAATTTGTTTTCTTTTAGTGTCACTGAAGGAGATAATGCTAAGTTATTGGCGGGGACGAAAAGAGATACTATATTATTGGAGGGGAAAAGTGTTTGTCATGTCTCCTGTAACTGTCTTGCTACAGGTTATGCTATAAATAAATTCTCCTATCATACGTCTATTGGACACTGGGTGTTGATTGGTTTAAATGATCAAGTGACATTGTCCATGGTTTCCCGCCCGGTCTCTTTGTCCCATGTTTCGACTTGTGTTATATATATGACCAATATTTATAAATTTATTTCTCCATTCGTCCTTTGTCCTTCGTCGATCTGAAGATGATGAAGAATTTTCAAACCATTAAACGCCTTCAAAAATAAGCTCGAAAACATAAACATTCGTATTCGATAATGTCAACAGAGAGCATGGAAGATAAAGATAGTATTGCAAAGACTAAAGTAAACGAGATGATTATTGAAACAATAAAATAATATTTAAACCAAAGGGAACGAAAATAAATTTTAGGCAGTTTGGTGACAGCTTTTTAAAACAACTACGAATTCCTTTATTTATTTATTGTTGGTGTTCGAGTACACACATCGGATGTAGCAAATTAAATTAAAATTGAAAGTACGAACACTCCATGAGAATGTGTTGCACTCTGGTGTTATTTTACTGAGGCTGAACGGTGACACAGATCTATTGTGACGTCACTTTATTAGTGTCTCTTGGTGATATTAAGGTTTATTCTACCACGTGTTGGATAAAAGTTTGGCACAGGGACAATTTCTGCCGCTTGAGCGCTGATTTGTGTAAGAGGTGTAAACTGACCAATCACAGCGCTTTCGTGAATTTTAAGTTACATGGAGTTGATAATTTGAAAGGAGAAATTGATTTGTTTTGCTTTTTAAAATTAAATGCCTTATCTGTTTCATAAACCTAGTTAAATTAAATTTTACTGCTGTTCCGTATTTAGATCCGTTTGAGATAGCAGCGAAACTACGGCAGAATTATTTCCTTTGCCAAACCTTGGTGATGTTAAAGCCATGGTCTTACATTTATTTCAAACAATTGCAATTAACTGTAATATTTTTTAACGGAATGCTTTGAAAAAATTTGAGACTATTTACAGTCATACGATGCACAATTTTGCCAGAGTAGTTTTTAAAATAATGTACCGTTTTCTAGCAAAAAATAATTTTGCTTCATTTTGGCTAAATTTAACAACAAAGTCTGTGATATTTCAGCGGTAGAAACATAAAAATCCTTTTGGTGTATTGCAACAGAAAAATTCAGATACAAAATTTGATATATACGTCTTACAGATGTAAGAATGAATTTTTGATATATGTATTAATTTGCGTTAAATTTTTCTTCGAAACCACTGCAAAACTAAAGAGCGAGGCCTTAACAGAGGATGGGATAGATGGACACGAAGGACCAAGAGACATGCAATTGTAGCAAGGCCTGTATCCTTCTTAGTCCGAGGACCACCGTGGGACAGCGGATGGCGGCGGGCAGACAGACACTCGGCGGGCTTCTGAAAGCTCCCAGAATGTTTCTCCAGGTGTTGCAGACTTTCCCGGCCTGAGCAGCTCGCTCACTTTCCCTCGCCGTATGTATGTGTGCATGTGTGTGTGCGTGTGTGTGTGTCGCAACCACGCCGGCCACACGCTGTTCCGCCATTTCCTGTGTCGCCCCCAGGCATTACCTCACCTCACAGTCCAGCGTCCAGCCAATCTTTACAGGCAGCTCCGACAAGGAAAACGAATATTTCCGAACATGCCCGAACTAAGGTTGATTCTACAACAGGTTATAAGCAGAGATTAGAGAAACATACAGATGGAGCATAAGGTATATTCTAAGGCGGGGGGTATGAAGCCTTGAGACAGAAGGAGGAGGACTCCATCCGCCATACTGGAACCTGAAAAATGTTGTTTATTACCATAGCAGCGAGTATAATGCAGCTGTGGGTCAGAGATTAGAGAAACATAAAGATGGAGCGTAAGCTGTCGATACTGAAGTCAAGCTGACTTCGTTTATTCAGGTTGCAATATGGCGGAGTGCAATCAGCAGTTCCTGTAGATGTATTGAGAAACAAGAATATGGTTGGCCAACCCAAAGTCGCATTATACTTTTTACTATGGTAATAAACAACATTGTTCAGGTTCCAATAAGGCGGATGGCTTCATACCCCTCGCCATAGAACATACCTTATGCTCCATCTGTATGTTTCTCTAATCTCTGCTGTGGATCGGCCAACCAAAACCTCGTTTCTCAATACATCTACAAGAACAACTGATTGCACTCCGCCATATTGCAACCTGAATAAACAAAGTCAGCTTGGCTTCAGTGTCGGCTGCTAATGCTCCATCTGTACTTTTCTCTTATCTCTGGTTATAAGTAGAGCCACGATTTTGCCATGAAAGGTTTTTTGCACAATTTTGTTTCAATTCCTTACGTGAAAATCGGCAGTTCTAATACATGGTTATTGTCAGAGTGTCTCTGTCTGGACCATTCGATTCCACCAATCATAATAAGGCTATAGTGACAACGCACGTCTGTTATTTGCCAGTAGAACCCCAAGACAAGTGAGAGTTAAGACATCCAATCAGTGACCTTGAGGCACAGCTACTGATGTACATGTAAGGCAATGAAACCAAATTGTGCAAACATATTTTTGCCTCAACAACGTGGTTCTAGTTATAGGTGGTCCAGAATAAATTAAGCACTTTTGAAACGTTAGTTACTTTCAACGAATATATAGTTTCTTACCACGTGTTGATATAAGCAAACCACCTTAAGGCCATGATTAGAGACACTAGTAAATCGCGGGATAAGTTTATTGTTTGCTAGGCTCCAGCATGCTATGTACAGTATAACACTGAAGGTTTTGTACTTATATTGGCTATTGTTTATATGAAGCACTGTGTATCTCTTCAACAGACCCAATTATAACTGTACAGTTTAAACACAGAACTTGTGTGATTTGCCAGAAAACTGTTCACACGTGCCACGAATGAGATACTACAGTCGCGATTTTCCAGTGTCTCTAGCCATGATCTGTCATTTATTTAAAACAATTGCAAATAATTAAAATATTGTTTAACCAAATGCTTTGAAAATTTTTTAGATTGTGTACAGTCATACGGTACACAGTTTTGCCAGAGCATTTTTTAAAATAGTGTACCTTTTACTAGCAAAAAAATATTTTGCTTCATTTTGGCTTATTTTGACAACAATAGGCTATACGTGATATTTCAGGGACAAAAAGTCTAACAAATTCGTTTGGTTATTGCAACAGAAAATTTCACGAACCAACAATGATATGTAAGTGTTAAAACTGCCAGAATGAAATTTTTATGTATGAATTTGCGTATTTTATTTTTTTTTCGAAACCACTGTTAAACTAAAGAGCGAGGCCTTAAATAACAATCAAAGTGTACATATTGTGCCGTACTCAAAAGTTTACTTCCGAGGTCTCAATAAATATTATTTTTTATTTATTTCTTGTCACAATGGTCTTCAAAAGTGCTCACTTTATCGTGAACTGCCTATAGAAATATCTATGTTAAAGATTTGGCAAGATTTAGTTTCTGCCGCTTGAGCGCTGGAATCAGCAAGGGGCGCTAACTAGCTAATCACAGAGCTTTCGTGTATATATAGTTCCAGGAGTTTTTACATTAAAATTAAGTTAAATGACCTCTGTCGTTGGCAAGCCTAGTTAAATTAAATTTTACTATGGTCTCGTATTCTGTCAGACCCATAGCGATAACAGCGCAACTGGCAGCAGAATTTTCCCTGCATCAAACTCTCCCATAAGAAAACCTGTTTCCTTTCAAACCTAGTAGAATTAACCTTTCCCGAACTACGGATTAAGCTTGGTTCATAGTCAAAAAACAGAAGCTCGCAGAGTATGACATAAACACGACAGCAAGAATTTGTAAGTAGAGAATTGCGAGATTCGTGCATATAGTTTGGGAACGAAATACACTTCTTTGACATGTACTTCCTTGAATACAGTCTTTGATGTTTACAATTTTATTTTGAAAGGTAATTTAAATGATTATCTGTTCAGTTTTTTAAGATATTGGGGTTGCTTGCGTGAAACTTTTGTAAAATTTTGTGGTGTCCCAAACAACATCGAAATTGAATTAAATATTAAAATAATCGATTATATTGTGTAATGAATTAATTTACACGTGAGAAAAATATTCCATTAACTGTCTGATTTTTGAAATGCACTTATCGTGAGAGGTGAATATCTTCCTTTTTTATAGTAATGTTTGGTGACCGTAACTACGAGTAGCAAGTTCGACGTACAGATGTTAGCAGCACCAGTAATACGATATAACAGCATCACTGTACTAGCGAACAAGAGATTATGGCCACGTCTGTGTCCTTAGCGTTGGTGAGGGTTGACTTGAGGGGATTGTGGGACGATCGTCGGAATGAAGAGCAGGAGAAATAGAACATCCCCGAGAAAACACCGGCCAACGGCATCGTCGGGTCCAATTCACATATGCGGAATTCTGGTCGACTCCACCGGGAATCGAGCCCGGCTCGCCTTGGTGGGAGGCGAGTGCTGTAGTTACAGCGGCGACAGTGTTTCCGACGTCATTTGAACAATTAAAAGGTGAAATCGTGCTTAGTGATAGTTCTGACAATTTAAAACGAAGACCAAAGAAAAAAAAACTTCAAAACTTGTCTAAAACATATATTACAATATCGTATTTCGGTTGTTTATATTTAAATATCTTATTTTACCATTGTTGCATTTGCGTGTATAATTTGGAGACTAAACCAACGTGACAAGCATTCAGTTAGGGTGAGGTTGACCAATGGGGTGGAGTTGACCAGAAACTAAACATAAACATTAACGCGTGTCTAGAAAGTAGTAAATTTATCCTTAATATTTTGTTCGCTAGTACAGCGATGCTGTTATATCGTATTACTGGTGCAGATAACATCTGTACGTCGAACTTGCTACTCGTAGTTACGGTCACCAAACATTGATGTAAAAGGAAGACGTTCACCTCTCACAAGAAAGACATTCCAAAAAATAGACAGTGGAGTATTTTTCTCACGTTTAAATTAATTCACTACACAATATATTCGGTTATTTTATTATTTAATTCATTTTCGATGTAGTTGGGGACACCATTAAATTTTTACAAGAGTTTAGCGCAAGCAACCCTAATAACTTCAATAAACTGAAGTCATTTAAATTACCTTTCAAAATAAAAGTGTAAACATCCCAGATTGTGTTCTACGAAGTACAAGTCAAAGAAGTATAGTTTGTTGCCAAACAATATACATGAATCTCGCAATTCTCTACTTACAAATTCTTGCTGTCATATTTATGTCACATTCCTTGAGTTTCTACTTTTTGATTGTAAACCAAGCTTAATCCATAGTTCTGGAACGGTTTACCAACGTGACAAGCATTCCGTAACGTCAGTTAGGGTAAGGCTGACCAATGGAGTGGAGTTAACCAGAAACTAAACATAAACATTAACGCGTGTCTAGAAAGTAGTAATTTTATCGTTTACAAGAACATCAAATGACCAATAAGCTGCAATACAGAATGTTCATAAAACATTGTGTTAAAATTGTCAAAATTTTTGCATCAATTTTATCGCAGTGGTCAACTTTACCCCACTTGACGGTAAACTATTAATTCTGATTAGCTTACCACTTGGCGATACATTCTAAAGCGTAATTTTCTTCCTACTAGCTAGCACGTTACGTTGTAAAATACAAGCCGAATTTCTGACTACAAACACGTCACAAGAGCAACATTTTTATCTCGAAGTTTTAGATTTGTTTCAAATTTTTAAATTAAAAAAGAGATATATATATAGCCACTGATTATTTTTTTTTTGTGAAAACAATCTTACACGAACTTGTTTCAGTGTGGTACATGCACATCTGCAGCTCTGCTTCATGGTAAGATGTTTTTAACCCGTCTTAGGGTTATACATACAAATCACAGACACATGGTAACGTAACTATCCTTATTCTCATTTGCACAGTAAAGTGTGAAACGAGCGACGCCTCTGCACGAAGAAGAGCTGCAGATGTGTTGGAAAATGATCGCCAAAGACTGTAGACTATGTATTTTCGTACGTGAAAAAGTTTCTTTGTAAATGGTGTTGAACACGTGACAGCTCGGCTTCAAGGCGAGCGTGGCGTAAGATGGAAGCTGTTTTATGGGCGGGGCCAGTCACGAAGATGCTGCTGTCTCCTCCCCGAGCCAGTGTTGCCAAATGTTGCACGTGGAAAGTCTTTGGTTACAACTTCGATCATACGAGTTTCTGCGGTAAGTGCGATTCAGGATAAAATGAATACTTTTGAAACTCTAAGTCACTTTTTTCTTCTTTCAAGTAATTTATAGTTTCCTTCCACACTTTCATAAAAACAAGCCACCCTGGATAATAATTAAAGTGTATAGATTGTACCGAACTCAAAAGTTTATTTATGAGGTCAAAATAAATATTGTTTTTTAATTATTTTTGTAGACACGATGGTCTTTTAAACGGCTCACTTGATCATGAACCAAGTGTAGTATTGGATGATTACTCTCGGGAAAGGAGGTGGCATGACAGTATAAATATCTCCCGTCAAATTTTTTATCTTAACAGACTCGTAGTGTAGTTGTTGCTTATTGTCTACACTGTACGTTGTACTTGCCTTCTGAGAAGGGGGCACTACTTTTACTATGTATTGTACGTTTGTTTTAGTTATAAAATGTTAGCACCTAGAAGACTATTCTCGAATGTTGCTCGGGCAAAACTTCAGTGACCGTTTCTCTGTCTCGGGAAGAGAAATTTGTAAGAATATAATATCACTTTCCTGCCAGTGTTCACAAGTATCGTTAAAAAAACGGTACAAAAGCTTAAATAATTATTTGTTGTAAATAAAAAAACTGTGTTTAGGCTACTGCTACAATAAATGTAATTGCTTTGAATAGTGTTGTCTAAGTTCAGCCATTTGATTGGGAAACTTAGGTTTTTAATTGCGTAAACGGCTTTCAATAAGAAAATCCTTGTGCGCGGTAGCAGAAGTTGTTTATATGGGGCATCATTACTTCCGAGGCAGTGTCCGTAAAAGAAACAAGAGAAGTAATAACCAGGATGTGACGACCTAATGTGTCTCGAGAGCAGCTGGAAAGCGTGGAGATAATCTCGAAGAAGGCGCTGTGCCGCACAGATAGGCCTGAAGTCTAGAGGCCATGCATGTTACATGTCACTGTATGTCATGTATGTAAGTGTCAGTTGAACCTGTGCTTCCTGCCTACAACCTGGACGTGTCCACATACCACAGGTTTCAAGAGTCTCTCTCTCATGTGGACTATCTTCTCTGTAGAAGCATTGTGTAATAACGAACAACATATTGGAGGTATAGTCTTTGACTTTATGCAGAACCTACCACTGCCATGCATACCAGTGCAAGAAAGTTTTTACCTTAAAACACTTTTGGGTAAACTGTTTCTATGTTTATGTCCTCAAGTCTAGACATTCTGTGATTACCATGAAGTTGAAGGACACAAGGGTGAAAGTGAAGTATGTTCTTATGTATACGACTACATCCACACTTCAATGTCAAGCAAAGTAACTGGACTATGGCCTTATGAATGCATCGGTAGCCTGCTTACATTTAAGTGAACACTTTTTAAGAAACGCAGTTTAAAAGTGAAGAGATTTTTGTAGGCGCTTAAGATTCTTATCTAGGTAGACTGCGTTGGTGTACGCGAGGCACAAAACCGATGGAGCGTTAAGCGCTTATTTCTATTATTGTGTTTTTCAAATCCTGTTGGAATTTTCCTAACTAT
The DNA here is from genome assembly GCA_003012365.1 of Medauroidea extradentata. Taxonomy (NCBI): domain Eukaryota; kingdom Metazoa; phylum Arthropoda; class Insecta; order Phasmatodea; family Phasmatidae; genus Medauroidea; species Medauroidea extradentata. Next base: position 16,876 of record PNEQ01031112.1, read on the forward strand.
GGCAGTTTAAAAAAAACTGTTTTTATCCTTTTTTAGAGTCTTGAAAATCGTGTTTCCGATAAGCGATCCTAATTTTTAAACTGATAGAAACATTTTTCGAACTGTGTTTTCTTTTCATGGATGTGCAAACATAATGCGCGTTGAGATATTTCTTCCAAATATGATTACTTGTAACTCGCTGCAGTGTGTTTCAAGCACAGGTAGATAGGAACCTTAAGGTGGCTGCCTGGGTGAACGTAATTTGCGCGTTTGAGACCTAGAAGTTAGGAAGCTATAAGGACGACACAGCACGTGCATCACACCTCACACTAGTCTCTAGGCGCAAGTCACAGAACTGGCTTGCAGTCTTCTGCCAGACAACTATCCTCTATAGACGCTTATCAAATTTCACGATGGTAAGGTAAGTTAGCTAACGTTTCAAGTTTTAGTTGTTTAAAATTTCACCCCATTGAATTTTAACCGTGTACTAATTGATGATAACTACTAAATAAATATAGTACATGTAAATAATGCACTGTGAATATGTTCTTTAGCGAAATATTTATCAAGTTGACATTATGTAGCCTTTTTTAATTCCCGTAATTTTCAAATCTTGAGAGCAATACAGGTGGTTATCACATCCTTGTAATCGACAAAACCGGGTCACGTGACTGAGATAACCTACTCTACTCCAGTGAGTACATTTACATAAGCGCCTTATGAGACACTAATTGGAGATCCTTACATTTTATGACGTAATGTCAAAGATGAAGGCGTATTGTACATGCCTATAACTTTTAAAAGTTCTTCGCATTTCATACCTAAAAAAGATCACAAAATCGCCCATTTTCTTCATGTTCGGCAGCGTAAAAAGTAAACTTAAGAGATAAGTGGAGTATCTGAAATGGGTATACAAAACGCTATTCCTGAGCAGACGTAATTTACGCAAGCTGAGCAGTTTTGTAATAATCTTGTAAGTAGCGAAGCTTTGCACACCGTTCAGCGGCCTGGGCACACAACCACTTCAGAGGTACTGCCTTAGCTTAGAGTCCTGACGAGGACAAGGTTACGGATTTACACCTTATATTAACTTTGGCAGAAGCTACATATATGCAACCACTGACTTTATTTGCATCTCGGTGCAACGTGCATTGCTATACAGTCTGTTAGTTTGTTTTTTCTTCAATCTTTAGAATACTATTAGCAATAGTTAGGGTCATGAAATTTTCGCGTAAAGAATTTTGCCCCAGTTTGTTTCATTGCTTTATGTTCACATCTGCAGTTATTCTTCATAGTCAGTTATTGGATATTTAACTCTTACCGCAAATCACAGACGGTGTGCTGTTGCAGTTACTTTTTTGTGATAGGCACATTCAAATGAGGGGCGTCACATAAAAAAAAACATACACACGTTGCCTATAACCATGAAGTATAACTGCAGATGTGCACGTAAGGCACTAAAAGAAGTAAGGCAAATTTTTCAAAATTATTTTTAAAGGCACTGTTTTTTTCATCATTTCCGAAAATAATCTTGTGTGAAAGGTGAGTCAGCCATATTCTAGTTTTCGCCAGGGCTCTGGGGTAGGAGCAGCGCCGGAATGAAGGAGCGGAGAAACGGGAGATCCTCGAGGAAACCCGCTGACCAGCGGCATTGTCGGGCACGATTCCTACACGAGAAAATTTTGATCGACCTCACTGGAAATCAAACCATGGTCACATTTGTGGGACGCGATAAAATCTGTACTATACCTACTGAATCCTATCGAAAAGTATTTCGTATCATTTTGTTTCAATGACTTACGTGCACGTCTGCAGCTCGACTTCATAGTCAGTGATTAAATATCCTTAAGACGCCCGTCTACTGGCCGTGTGTTAGTGTGAGTGAGGCACGGCGCCAAGGGCGATGTTGACCGGCTCATCTGGTGCGGTATCGCCTCTACTACAAGACACTGAAACGGTGTGCAGTGGTATAGTAGAACACTCGCCTGACTGACACTTTATGCGGCGATCCTATATTTTTATTGGTGGAAAGTTTTAAGCGAAGTCCAATGCACCAGCCGTTTTCGGACATATTGAAGGGCTTAAAAATGTTGTTTGCGACACATGTGATGTGTTGAAAGTTGTGTTCCGTCCTGGTCTGAAGTGTTATTTAATTTCGTACGAAACCCGCACATGTGGAACAGTTTGTTTATTAAACGTATATTTAAATCACACTGTAAAGCAGTTTGAGAGACAGGTAGACGGGCGCCTTAAGGGTGTTCAAATGCAATAAAATCATAATTTTATATCTTTATGAAATATTGTTAGTTTTGTAGACGATACTTGTGAGTACAGTTCCCTCTTACAATACAATTTTAGCTCGCACAGTTTTCTTATAGCAGTGCGTCAAAGTAAAAATTTGCTTGTTCTGCTGCCATGCAAATAGTGAAAACCAACTGACCTACTTGAATAAAATAATTCAGTGTAATATTACATCCCATGAGCTATGCAATAAAGTATTTAAAATACCTTAACGTAATATTTTCAGTTTTTTAAAAAATCACAAAAGTACGGGAGAAAAGAAAAGTAGAAAATTCAGCAAATTTTTAGAATACAAATATAGTTCACGGGATTTACTAAAAATAATTTATTACGTAGCCCATAGTAAGGTATTTCACTGTAAATTATTTCACGTACGTAAGTCAATATTTGTATGGCAGCAGAACAAACAAATTTTTACTTTGACGCACCGTTATGAGAAAACTATGCGAGCTAAAATTGTATTGTAAGAGGGAACTGTACTCACAAGTATCGTCTACAAAACTAACACTATTTCATAAAGATATAAAATAATGTATTTATCGCACTTGAACACCCTTAAGTCTCAGTGTGTTAGGCTGCTACCCGCAAATCGCAGACGTACGGTATCTAATTGACCTTATTCTCATTGTTGCACTCAAATAAGCAAGGCATTGAAACATGTTGGTGATGAATTATTTTCACCAAAAAATCAATGGTTCTAGTTACTGACCAGATAACTTAGAGAACCTGTCTCAACACGCACTAATAATACTCCGTGAATTCTGTTCATCATTCCGTCGAACTCAGTCGTACTGTAGTCTCAAGCATTTTTCCCCGTTCCCGCACAGTAAAAACAATTTCGTTGCCTCAGCAAAAACCACTTTAAAATACAAGCCACTGCAGAGTTACTTCGCCACAAATAAAATTTCTTTAAGGCCGCTTGTTTCTATTCATGCTATATCTTTAGAGTTTTTTTAAATTAAATCTTCTTTAATGACAGAAGAAAACAAGACTTCAAGTATAGTATGCACGTACCTATGACATATGACCATAGTGTGGAATGTTTCAACAAGTGAAAGAAATATCATGTCAGATCAAATGATAGAAGTAAACAAGACTTCAAGAATAGTGTGCATGTACCTATGTAATATGACCGTAGTGTGAAATATTTCAACAAGTTACAGAAATATCATTTCTGTTGAAATGATAGAAGTAAACAAGACATCAAAAATAGTGTGCATGTACCTATGACATATGACCATAGTGTGGATGTTTTAACAAGTGACAGAAATATTCAAGTCAGTTGAAATGAAAGAAGTAAACAAGATTTCAAGAATAGTGTGCTCGTACCTATGACATATGACCATAGTGTGGATGTTTTAACAAGTGACAGAAATATTCAAGTCAGTTGAAATGAAAGAAGTTAACCAAGACTTCAAGAATAGTGTGCATGTACCTATGTAATATGACCGTAGTGTGAAATATTTCAACAAGTGACAGAAATATCATTTCTGTTGAAATGATAGAAGTAAACAGGACTTCAAAAATAGTGTGCATGTACCTATGACATATGACCATAGTGTGGAATGTTTCAACAAGTGACAGAAATATTCGAGTCAGTTGGAATGGAAGAAGTAATCAAGACTTCAAGAATAGTGTGCATGTGCCTATGACATATGACCGCAGTGTGAAATGTTTCAACAAGTGACAGAAATATTCGAGTCAGTTGAAATGATAGAAGTAAACAAGACATCAAGAATAGTGTGCGTGTACCTATGGCATATGACCGTAGTGTGAAATGTTTCAACAAGTGACAGAAATAACATGTCAGTTGAAATGAAAGAAGTAAACATGACTTCAAGAATAGTGTGCACGTAGCTATGACATATGACCATAGTGTGGAATGTTTCAACAAGTGACAGAAATATAATGTCAGTTGAAATGATAGAAGTAACAAGACTTCAAGAATAGTGTGCACATACCTATGACATATGACCATAGTGTGGAATGTTTCAACAAGTGACAGAAATATTCGAGTCAGTTGAAATGGAAGAAGTAAACAAGACTTCAAGAATAGTGTGCATGTACCTATGACATATGACCGTAGTGTGAAATGTTTCAACAAGTGACAGAAATATTCGAGTCAGTTGAAATGGAAGAAGTAAACAAGACATCAAGAATAGTGTGCATGTACCTATGACATATGACCGTAGTGTGAACTGTTTCAACAAGTGACAGAAATATTCGAGTCAGTTGAAATGGAAGAAGTAAACAAGACTTCAAGAATAGTGTGCACGTACCTATGACATATGACCGTAGTGTGAACTGTTTCAACAAGTGACAGAAATATTCGAGTCAGTTGAAATGGAAGAAGTAAACAAGACATCAAGAATAGTGTGCATGTACCTATGACATATGACCGTAGTGTGAACTGTTTCAACAAGTGACAGAAATAACATGTCAGTTGAAATGAAAGAAGTAAACATGACTTCAAGAATAGTGTGCACGTACCTATGACATATGACCATAGTGTGGAATGTTTCAACAAGTGACAGAAATATAATGTCAGTTAAAATGATAGAAGTAAACAAGACTTCAAGAATAGTGTGCACATACCTATGACATATGACCATAGTGTGGAATGTTTCAACATGTGACAGAAATATTCGAGTCAGTTGAAATGGAAGAAGTAAACAAAACTTCCAGAATAGTGTGCACGTACCTATGTCATATGACCATAGTGTGGAATGTTTCAACATGTGACAGAAATATTCGAGTCAGTTGAAATGGAAGAAGTAAACAAGACTTCAAGAATAGTGTGCATGTACCTATGACATATGACCATAGTGTGGATGTTTCAAGAAGTGACAGAAGTATTAAGTCAGTTGAAATGAAAGAAGTAAACAAGACATCAAGAATAATGTGCACGTACCTATGACACATAACCGTAGTGTGGATGTTCCGGGCAAGTGACAGAAATATTCAAGTCAGTTGAAATGAAAGAAGTAAACAAGACTTCAAGAATAGTGTGCACGTACCTATGACATATGACCATAGTGTGGATGTTTCAATAAGTGACAGAAATATTCGAGTCAGTTGAAATGAAAGAAGTAAACAAGACTTTAAGAATTGTGTGCACGTACCTATGACATATGACCATAGTGTGGATGTTTCAACAAGTGACAGAAATATTCGAGTCAGTTGAAATGAAAGAAGTAAACAAGACTTCAAGAATAGTCACTTTATCGTGAACAGTCTCCAGAAATGAAATTTTAAGGTCTGTTCGAATAATAAGTGAAGTACTTAAGTACGCATAATAACGAACTTACATTCTTCTATTGATCTTGCATCATATTTACGTCTTTGGTTTATAATGGGAAATGTAGTTCATGGACAATTATATTTGAAGTCAATTTGTCAAACTTAAATATTTATTTTGCAATAAACTACTGAATTGGACGACAATATTTGTGCAAATATACATTTTGGTAAAGTTTTTTTCAGAATAAATACATAATCCCCAACCTACCAAAAAATATTGTTAACTATACAAAACATTTTGTACTAGTTATGTCAGTGTAAATATAATAGTACTTATAATAATTACAGAAATGCAAATTTCGCGTAATTTTTTAACTGCAGTCCAGGCTGCAAGATGTGCGCTCCCTTGACGTCGTCCATTAGCATACAATGTCGTAGGTTGCAGCTGTGAACGCTTTTGTCCAATGATTAAAATTTCATGGTGGAGTGACCAATCGACAATCGTATGTAGAGCAGTCAAATACGTAAATAGCATCACACAAGGACCGGCGGACTTTGACAACTCTGATTGTGTTCAAGGATGATACAAGTCGATGAAATTTAGCCCTTCACAAATAATAAAACGCAATTTTGGCATGTCTTAAGTATTTTACGGTATAGATATCGAAACCTATAATTTTCATGATATGAATCTGTATGACCTAATAATTATAAAAATTGAGGAGCAATAGAGGAAACTGGAAATATTTAATGAGAATATGTCTTCTATCAGGTTGTCCCTACTACGGCCGATGCTCCGTGTATTTGCAGCAGTAATTCTTCAGCTGGCTTGCCTTGGAGGATTCCTAAGATCCTGCGGAACAGGTTTGTCCCCGCGGGTTTTATGACCGGGAGGAAAATATTCCCCAAGGTGAAAAACGTATACGACGTGTTTGTCTTCAGTAAACATCTCTCCAAACAGCGACCAGTCTTGATGGGCGGAGAAACCAGCAGTTAAACAGCAGCTCCAACTCAGATTTCCCACGTGCCATACTTTTGGTTTTCCAAAGCGAAACAACAGTACCAACTTAGATTTCTCATATGCCGAACTTTTGGTTTTCCAAAGCAAAACAGAAGCATTGACTTAGATTCCCCTCGTGTGAAATAGTTGGCTTTCCAAAGCGAAATAACAGCACCAATTTAGATGTCTCATATGCCGAACTCATGGTTTTCCATTGCGAAACAGCAGCTCCAACTTACTTAGATTTCTCACATATCAAAACTTTGGTTTTCCGAAGCGAAACAACAACTCCAACTTAGATTTCCCACATACCAAACTTTCTGTTTTCGGAAGCGAAACAGCAGCTCCAACCTACATTTCCCACATACCAAACATTTTGTTTTCGAAAGTGAAACAGCAACTCCAATGTACTGTACATTTCCGGCATGTCCAACTTTCGATTTTCCAAAGCGAAACAGCAGCTCCAACATGTTGGCCAATCTTTGTTGACTTACTTAGGATATGTTTTCTCTCGAAGGTGGCTACTTGGCTGGACGAATGCTTCCTGCCCGATGCCAATAAGAGCGGAAGTAGTAGAATGGTCCAGTCACGCGTATCACACCTCGTCATAGCTTCTGCGTCACTGATCTGGCGAAATTTCTTCTCGCGGAAAGAAACATGACGATTTGATGCCCGTGTCATTTGCATAACTCTTTACTTTTAGTTGTATCATTTAGTTTTATTGTATAATTTTTAATTGCAATTTTTCTTCAAAAATCGTTAAATGCGGGTTTCCTCTAATAAAATACATAATATTTCTCCGAAGTATTTTGTTTTTATTTCAGAAAATAAGCACGTTCAATTTTCTTTGAAATAGCACCGTTTATTTTTACGTTAATACTTCAATACTTTATTATTGCATACATGTGTCACAATTTAAATATTTTTAATCTTTTTCTTCCCCGTCAGTTTCTGAGCGTGTTTCGTACTTTAGTTTTCACAATTTCTTTCCCTTAGTTAACTCCATTAGGTTATGAACTTACAAAAACGTTAATACAACGAACGTTTGCTTAAAAACAGAAGCCTAAACACCAATTTACATACATCTAACTTCAAAAATAACTAACACCCATAAAAAAATCATTTCCTATTCAACCCCCTTACGGGATGAATTTTCAAAAACTCTTTAGATGTGCTCACTTAAATTACATACCGGTACAGCTGTGCAGTTTTTCATGCTTCTAAACCCACCAGTGTAAGCTGTACGTTGCCTGTCAATCAGTCAGTGGTAGAGTTCTATTAAGTAGGGATCAACAACAAACGTGTGGTGCAAGTGCATATCTCTTATTAATGATTCTGAGCGTGAGTCTTCATATCTATATTGGACAATGAAAACATGTATTAACGGTGTCGAGGAACTTAAGATATTATCAAATAGCTTGTAATGGTTTCTTTGAAAGCTCTTACCAAGCAGCATTATTTATGGCTCGATTTCAGTCGCGATATTGAATTTTATTATTTGTCGCTTTTTCTTGGAATTCTAATAAAAAAATGTTATTGTTCACTACAGTACATACCGCGCGAGTTAGCTGTTAACAAATAATTACTCCACAGTGTGCGTGGCAAATTTTTTATATTCATAATTTGCCCGACAAATTGCGACCTAACTATACATTACTAGCTCTATTGCCATGTTTGTATTGTAGCTCAAGGTAAATAGAATTTGCGGTATAGTCACCGATTTAACATTTTCCTTCTCAGAATTAAAAAAAAAAGCGGAAAATAATAAAATTCAATATGGCGACTGAAACCGAGCCTTATGCTCGTTAGTTGAGACGTGAACGTAAAGCCCGCTTACCAACCAACCTCGCCGGCGAAAGTGTGTGTTTTTGTGGTGTTTTTTAGGTGTGGAAATCTTGGTGCGGAATGGTACAATACACATTTATCTGTAATATTACGTAATAAAATTATGGGATCTCCATTGAATGTTTTATAGTGTTTTATAGTGTTTTATAGGGGCAGTTATCGGCGCGAAAACTATACCACAGAATATTTAGGAATACGGAAGCGAAACAGCCGGTAGGGAGGCGAACTCAGTCACACACGCCAGCAAAATGTCTTCCCTGGCCAGCAACATGGCGGAGATGCCTACTGCCAATTAGCGTGAGGCAGCTACCCTGCTAGCCGGCAGCCAGGCCGATAGCAAACCTGGCATAACATACAGGAACCAAACATTCACGGGGCTGGTATCAACAGTCTCGGGCAGCCAATAAGCGGTGAAGTTCGCCCGTATCAAACGAGCCGCCATGTCATTTCACGTCTGTATTACTGTCTAGTCTGTGGCTGCACGCCAGTTCAGAGACTTGCGCCTAGAGGCTACGGGGAAGGTTGTGTTGTCCGCACTTCTCGGACGTGAATGCACGAAATACGTCAACACATGCGGCCACCTTAAGAGGAGTCCTCGACTGGCGCATAGACGGCGTTGCAGCGTGTCACGCGTATTCTTTTTTACGCGAGACCGCTTAAGTTATTCATATCATATTTACCTACGAAAAGAACACACACTTGAAACCATGCTTCTATTTTTTAAAAATGCAGCACGTTTGTTAGAAACATGATATTCTGGCCTCTCAAAATGGCTAAAACGGGTTTTTTTTAGACTGTTGTAACTCCGAAAATATTACCTGAATTCTTAAAGTGCAAAACGAGAGGCATGCGTTGGTCTTTACTTCATACTATAAATAAAATATTGTGGCCACCGCTTTAAGTCCCATAGTAAAAAGACTACAATGGAAACCTTGCACGCCAGTTTGGCCCACTGCGAATAGAGGCGATATGCTTCTCGTCAAGCGTGGGACACTGGCTCTTATCGCTACGCTGTTCCCACGCGTCAAAGGTGGAAATTTGACACCGCGAAGGACTCCTCTTAAGGGTGTTTAAGTGCGATAAAATCATAATTTTATATTTATATGAAATAGTGTTAGTTTTGTAGACAAAACTAGTGAGTGCAGTTTCCTCTTACAAAACAATTTTAGCTGGCGTAGTTTTCTCATAACGGTGCGACAAAGTCAAAGTTTGCATGTTCTGCTGCCATGCAAATAGTGAAAAACAATTTACTTACGTACGTGAAATAATTCACAATGAAATAACATGCTATGAGCTACGTAAAAAACCGGCACACTGTTTTTGTATTTTTAAAAAAATGTTTGAATTTGCAACTTTTGGTCTGTGCTTTTGCGATTATTTTTAATTCAAAATATTACGTTGTGTTTTTTTAATGTTTTACTGCATAGCTCATGGGATGTAAGTTGACAGTGAATTATTTTGTTGAAGTAGGTCAGTTGGTTTTCACTTTTTGCATGGCAGTGTAGCAAGCAAATTTTATTTTGACACCCCGTTATGAGAAAACTATGAGAGCTCAAATTATTTCGCAAGAGTAAAATGTACTCACAAGTATCGTCTACAAAATTAACAATATTTCACAAAAAAACATAAAATTATGATTTATCACACTTGAACACCTTTAAGGAAACGATCTACATCAATTTCTTACATTTTTTTAATTTTTATATTAGTACCAGATATAATAGTTCCTTATTTAAGACATAAATTGTGAAAATTTTTAGCTCTTTTGAACATTTTTTTTATGTTTGATTGCTTTTGCGTAGTTACTCGTAAACGTCAAAATTTGCATTTTACGGTTTTAGGTACGCCACTAAAACCAACTTACATATCGAACTGAAAGAATGTACAGTGAATAACGATGTTATATGCTATAATATATACAGTATAAAACCATAAATTAAAATATTAGAATTTTTAATAAATTCTTGAATTTTTTAAATTTTAATTTCAAATTTTATCATCTTCTGTTTGGTTTTAATATAGCAGACGTTGTAGCCTATAATATCGTTATTCTAGAAATCCATTAGTCTTTTTTTTAAGCTGGTTTTAGTGGCGTACATAAAACCGTAAAATACAAAATTTTACTTTTATGAGCCATTACGCAATTGCTATGAGAAATTAAAACATTGCATAAGGGCTAAATTTAGTCAAAATTTGTCTAAAAAAATTAAAATATCTTATACAAATGTAACAACGCAGGTATGACGTTAAAAATTTATGTAGACCATACCCTTCAGCTAAAACATTTGATATTAATGTATGTTCGTAGCTTTTGGGGTTCAGCCACTCCACTATTTTCTTTAGGGCCCGGAAAATTTCGTGGATTCGATGACCTGCAAGCTAGAATCCATTTTCCTATGCATATTAAAGCCCCGTCTATTCGTTCATTGTCCGCTGTTCCACGGAGTAGGAGATAATGGACAATTGGTCGGGGCTTGAGCATGCATAGGACAGTGCATTCTAACATGCAGGTCGTTGAAATACGTGAAATTTTCCGGGGTCTACTTATGACGCTCCGAGCCGCCGTTGCAGGGAACATCTTCATTCACAAGGTCTGCTGCCCAACTGACTGGCCAAGTACATCCGTTAAAGTCTGTCATCTACTGTACATTGACTGCTATTCATCATTGGGGTTAGTTGTTTGAAGATATCCCTGCTAAGTGTGTTGTCTGTCTCCAGATGTTATCCTGCTGCATTGTAAACGTAATTAGTATCTGTCAGCGCAAAGTGCGTTTAAGTGCCGCTATTTCTCTTATCAGATATGACACTGCAGAGAGTGATGAAGGGCAATGTTTACTGACGTCACACCTTTGACGTCACAGAGACACATGTGTTTATAGTTATAACCAGATTAAACCTGGAATGGACTGAATAATCCGGATTGAAACGTTACACTAAACTACACTGTACTGAACGAATTCGACGAAGTCGTCATGTTCAACAGTTTGTTTGGTTATATATGAGGTTAGAATAGTCCCGGGTTAGTCAAATAAATCAATTTAACATTCTAAAAATATTGGGAGAAATAAAATAAAAAAATATCCCGAATAATAAATTCAAGCCCAAAATGTATAATAAATGTTTCCTCTTTGTTTATGGTCATTAATTTGTTTTGTAGTTTGCTGCTTGGAAAAAAAAAAAAAAACTCTCCACATTGTTCAATCCGAGTTCACGCCATATGTCCTAGTCAGAATGGCTTAAAAATTTATTGTATACACATTTAAGTCCAAGTATACTTTATGTTCATTCAATTTTGACTCTAGACAGAGTTCATTACAGTCAGGAATTTTACTATGAACTCACTAATACTATTAATGAATAGATGCTTGACAAAATTACATTATTATTTGGCGATAGACTATGAACTTCGCTGTCCTATGCACAACTGAGAGCGAGCTGTGATAGCATTGGAATGTAGCCATTATACGATGGCTAGAACGATATATAGAGAAAGAAAGAGAGATAGTAAAAGGAAAGCGAGAGAATTTGGTCAGAGCTTAAGGCCATGATCTTTCGTTTATTTAACAATTGCAAATGTCTCAAATATGTTTTAACCAAATGCTTTGAAAAAAATTGACACTGTGTATAGTCATGCAATACACAATTTGGATAGAGCGGTTTTTATAAATAATGTACCGTTTGCTAGAAAAAAATATATTGCTTCATTTTGGCTTATTTTGACAACAAAATATGTGATATTGCAGTGGAAAAAATCTAAAAATCCGTATGGTGTATTGCAATAGAAAAATTCAGATACAAACGATGATATATAAGTGTTAAAACTGCTAGAATGAATTTTTGATATATGCATTTATGTGCGTTTAAAAATATTTTCGAAACCACTGCTAAACTAAAGAGCGAGGCCTTAACATCGAGGTCTTTAGCGCTGGTTAGGGGTGACATGAGGTGAGTATGGAGCAGTGCCGGAATGAAAGGGGCGGGGGAAATGGGAGATCCCCGAGAAAACCCTACGGCCAGCGGCATCGTTCGGCACGAATTCCACATGTGCAAATCCGAGGGCCGAACCTGGATCGCCTTGGTGGGAGGCGAGAGGTCTGGCCTCTCGGCCACCGCGGCCCCGGAGTAAGAGGAAAATCACAAAAATCTTCGGTGCTAGAAATGATCGTAAACACTGCAGCAGGTTGTCCAACCACTTGTTTCAGTGGTTGCTGGGTCAAGGGTCTCGGGTTTGATTCCTGGCCGGGGAGGTTCATATTTACAGTTGCCGCTCTGGGTTCAGGACTGGGTGTTGTGTTGGCCCCTCGTATACGTACTGCGGAAGACAGTAGCGATTCACCACAGAATCTCCTGGTCTAGTCGGACCAGAGGGGTAGTATAAGGTCGGAATGAGAGCGAGGGGAGTGAAGCCAAGAAGGGCTGGGGTAGCCACCAAATTAGCCAGCCGCCATACTGCTTTAACCTCAAAAGTACACAACAGACTGGTATTATTACGGCAAATGAATGTATTATTCTCTTTAATTTATGTTTTATGTTGAAAACTTTGAATATTTCAGCCCTGTTAACGCATCTTCTAATTAATATTTCTTCAATTTTTTTTAAATTTTCGTATTTATTTATTTATGGCCGTTAAAATAATTTCATACAGCAAGCAACACAAAGACCAGAATGTTTTCCTATTGGCTGAACTTGGCGGTAACATCGCTATTGGGTGCGTGTAAACAAGTCGGCCGTATTGCTCATAGCCACGTCAAGCGTTTTGTTTGGTTGCACTCCCTGCGACATATGATTCATCTGAACCCTTCTGACATACTGGAGTCGGACTCGGAGGGTGCCGCGGAGGGTCTAGGAAGGGGGGGAGTAGACTACTTCGGGGCACTGGTGGTGCCGAAAATTTTTACTTGAGAATGAAATGTAAATGAATGTAAAATAAGATACAATATCTACCAATATTTAGACTTTTACTAGTTTTGTATTTTATTTGCCTTAAACACCATATAATGTCATAATACAGTATTTATAATTAGAATGAACACTTAAACACCGCTAATGGTTGCTAGTAAGTACAGGTTTTATGTATTTATACTCGAATATTGTACTGTTATTACGCGAGTGAAAAAAAAAATTATATAAGATACGTTTATTGCTGTTGGGTTGATTGGACTGATGAAAAAGGGATTGAGAAAGTAGGGAGGGAAGAAGCCAATCACAATTATTGCCCCGGGCGAAGGGAAGCCTAGAACTGTCCCTGAATGTGGTCGTGGTTTTCTTCATCACCCGGCTTCATCTGTGGTCCTAAACCTGCCTTCGGGTAGATCACTCACTATCTCATACAGCGTGTTATACGTCATATGATTGGATGATGAATAACATTTGACACGGCTCAGTTTTCAGTAGACGAATTATTATGTTTTGTCCTTAGTATTATCAAACTTTTGGGCTATATTTTTCATCGACATTTTCGTCCAATAATCAATTGTTTATAGTATTTGTTAGCGTAATGCCACATCAACGTCAAAACTATTCTGTTTTGAGGCGTACCCATAGTAGGCCTAATTATAACGAATAGTAAACATATTCAAAACGATGATGGAATGAAACTTTCTGTCACAGTTCGTGCCACAAATCGTGTATATACTACTATCATAACACGGCAGCAGTTGTCCTGCCAGTGTATGTATAAAAATGGATGTTGGTCTAAGTGCGAAACCCCCTACCCCTTATGCCCTACCGTAAGGGGAAGCTATGTATAGAAGTTAATGCGCTGCAACGCCATCTAGTAGCGAGTTGGAGTTTTAAAAAATGGATAACATAAAAAACCTCTCCGCGTAAAATACATATTTATTTATTTATTCTAACACGAGCAAAATTCAGCACCACTGTCGTTTTACAATTTGTCGTGCATATTGTAGACTACATACAGTTATAAAGACACAGTGGTTGGAACAAGCAAAAAGATAAATAAAAAAAATACGTGCTACATTATGAAAGTCATTATTAAAGAAGATTTAACTAAGTCTGTTTCATAAAAAAAATTTAAGGGTTTATAAATATTGAGAAATGTTACATATGTTGAATTAGTCTCCTGTAATTTTTATATAATTGTTTTATTGCTCCTTGATTTTTTTTTTGTTTTGGTTTTGACCTGTCAGTAAAGGTTCTTTAATTTTTTTCTTAAATACACTTAGTGATTCAGTTTTTTTTTAAGTTGGTGGGTAACTCGTTCCAGACACGACTGACCGTGTAGCTGAATGATCGCTTAAATGCTGTATCTGTGCCAGGTTTCATGGTGATCGGCCAAACGCTGTCGGAGTTTATCGATCTCATACATACATACATACATACATACCAACATCTATTTATATACTGTCCAGAATCGTCATAGACGGCTTTTTCGTACTGCTGTATCTCCAATCGCAGTATGCACGAGTGTTGTCCTTATCACTCCACTGATCCTGGCCATCAGGTAAACACATTTACTTGTAACTCCCAATAGCTCTGTAGAATAGCTTTTTTCTCTTCTTTAGGAATCCTTCCACTTTATGTAAAAGAAAAAATAATCCTGATAATAGGGACTAATATTTTTTTTGCTGGTTGACAAGGAAAATATGTGTATTTCAACGATACATATTCTCAACATTAATTTTCATAACATAAAAATTAGTTAACTTCATTGAAAAGCAATTTTGACAAATGCAGTTTTCATAAGACATTGAAATACCCATATACTTTTGTGAACATAGGTGCAGTCGTTTCAATAAAAAATATGCAGTTAGGGTAGGAATATATTTAAAGGCTAAATTTAAAAGTTGTTTACTAATAGCAGTCCACTGATTTACTTTAGTACGACCAGGAACTAGACAAGATACCATCACGATCTCTGCTGTCCGTGTACCGTCAAGTGTAATTAATATCGATTTTTGTTCTGTTTTTGCGATAAATTCTCTGCCTAAGACTGACTTGGGTAACTCGTCTTTCAACCACGCCCACACGTGATGCAAACGGGTTCATAAATTTTGCTGTTAATAGTAAACGCATGCACAGAACTACGCTTAGAAATTTAATTAATTACAAGTGTTATATAAAGCTAAAAGAAAAAGAACTTTACATAAATCTGAGCTTTAACCGAACTACCGCTAGAACAAGTATAGTTCTTTACAAAATAATTTAAATCACTTATTTGTTTTTCACCACCTTTTTCCTTGTAATATAAGCTATTTTTTCTCCCATTGAAACATACTTGCGTTCTGATTTTTTTAACGTCCGTATTTTGTATCGACGGACAGAAGATATTTGTAGTCACCTCCTTCCGGAACACATAATGTTCACTAAGGTAGCTGACACATCAGAATACGTTGGTTAAGATGTTCTAATTGTATAACAATGAAGTGGAAAAAGACCAAACGAAATAAAGAATAATAGAGATGTTTTTAGTGCCGCACATAATTCGACGCTAAAAGCGCCAGTACATAAAAAAAACAATCCTAGACAGCAGTATTTTTTTTTTCTTTTTTTAATTTTCTGAACAAAAACTTATCTCGAGTAATGTGTTCCTGAAAAGCGATCTGTGACGCCGAAATCCCGTACATATGACTGCTTCACGCTTCAGGCGCCCGCCTGGCGGTCGTGTGTTAGTGTGAGTGAGGCACGGCGCCAAGGGCGATGTTGACCGGCTCATCTGGTGCGGTATCGCCTCTACCACAAGACAATGAAACGGCGTGCAGTGGTATCTTAGATCACTCGCCTGACTGACACTTTCAGTGGTGATCCCATCTTTTTATTGGTGGAAAGTTTTAAGTACAGTCCAGTACACCTTGATGTCATAGTTCCACACGAATCCCGTAAGTAGTTGTTTGGATATAACAGAGTAAAAAAGACGTTTTCAGCCATTTTGAGTGGTTCCGAAATTATCTTTCTAATTAACGCGATGTTTAGAAACCACCATTCCAACATCGTTTGAAGTGTTTGTTCTTTTCGTAAATGCATACTTTATAAACAAGCTTAGAAGTTCCTTAAAAAAAAAAAGTGTTCGGCTGGCACGTTGCGACGCTGTTAACAAGAAAGGCAGGTGGTCGCGTTATCAAATGCATCACTCTGGGTAAAAGTTTAATAATAAAATTGGCAAATATTGTTATCTAGAATTGTTGTTTTGTCGGTTTTTACATTTTAACTTTCAAAAACGTGTGCATTTCAGTTGGAATTTTTAGCGTTTATTTATTTAACGCGTACTCTTAATGTGGAATATCTGCCGCCATCTTGGATTTTTCTTAATTTTTAATAAATTTTGTTTCCGATTAGTTTGTATACTTAGTCATAGCGGGACAGTTTTTAATATGTAGCCCGTAACATTAACAAATTAGTTTAGTTGGTTTTAAACTTAAACATTCCGGTTTGTCATGTTGTACGCTTTATCATGGACGAATGTATAAAAATAAACAGGAATTCATAACAATAACCACGGTCGTAGAAGAACAGGTGTGGAAACTCGCCTATCTATCAATGTATTTTGCTTGACCCCCGTGTTGTTTGGCTGTAGTTCACCAAGATACCGAGAGTGTTGTACGTCTTTGGCGCTGCAATCAGGACGGTTGGGCTCAAACTCCGCCCACTTTATTTCGTTGTTTACTTTATAAAGTAAATAAAGATTGCTGGCGCCATGCTTTAGGATTGTGAGCGAAGGAAGTATTTCATAAATTGATAGAAATACGTTTTGAAAAAAGTGGGAGGGAAGTGGGCGGAGTTTGAGCCCAACCGCCCTGATTGCAGCGCCAAAGACGCACAACACTCTCGGTAACTTGGTGAACTGCAGCCAAATAACAAGGGGGTCAAGTTTTCAGGCGAGTGTCCAGATCTGTTCTTCTACGGCTGTGGTCATAACAAAAAATGAAATTAATCAAATATGGCGGCTAGAGATGCACTTAAAGTGGCTCAATGTCGTTCTTTGTGGTTCCTAACGAAGGGAAAAAACTTAAATTTTATGGCGATATTCCTGATAACTAGGGACCCTTGTTTTTCGCGAAAAGAATTTTGCCTCACTTTGTTTCCGTGCCTTACGTGCACATCTGCAGTTCTGCTTCGTGGTCAGTGATTGGATATTTTAACTGTCACGAGCCTTGAGATTCTACTGGCAAATCACAGACTTGTGTTGCAGGAAAGTTTTTGTAATTGGCTCAGTCAAATGAGATACGGCTCTTCACACAGACACGCTGCCAATAACCATGAAGCATAATTGCAGATGTGCACGTAAGGCCCTGAAACAAGCTGGGGCAAAATTCTTTTCGCGAAAAAACAGGGTCTCTACTGATAACGAAATTGACTTTGTTGGAAAATATGGTTTCTACGTTTTTTTAAAACCAATTATACACCAAGGTAACGGTAGTCGAAGTTTACCTATCATTGTAGTAAAAATTGTCAAAACACATTAGAAAATTTTAATAATATTTGTTTTTTTATCAGTGCTGCATAGTTGTTCAGTTTTTAAATGTCGTTAAGTGGACCAAGCGGTAAGGGTGGCACATTTTTTTAAAACAACTTCATATAGTTGCACAGACAAGACATGCTACCTCCACGTATACTTCTAAACAGATACAAAAACTTACGCTACTTTTGTCGCGACTATTGCGTCTCCATAGTGAACTAAAGGGATTAATCACGGTGACAACTAAAGAATTTCAGTAGATAGCCGAGTGTTAGGACGAATTTCTTAAGGCGTGGTAGGAAATATATACCGCATGCTGCATGTGTCCCTAGAGGTTACGCTAGGAACAAAATCGAGCTACCTACTACGGCTTTGTTAAGGTGGTACATCCGTCCCATCTTGGATTAGTTCAGTTATTGCTAGGTTTTTTTTTCCAGGTTTATTTTTATTCATTGGGCCTGTTTACATGCCTTGGTTGGCAGTTTAAACGTACGATTTGTGGACTCATTTCACTGATTTCGTTCACGGTATTGCCCAAAGTGATTTTTTCTCCCGGGAACCCTACAAACCAGTACAATGAAAGTATGCCATAAGTTCAATATTTAAACTGACAATCATTTACCGTTCTACCACGCCAAATGTAGCTCGATAATACATCGGTCACAAAAGTGAAAGAAAAATTAAATTACAAATACAACTACGCTATCTTATACCTGTTAGTGACGCTGGCGGTTATTTCGAGAACCAAACCGTCTGGCAAGGGTCTCTACTTTACTCGTCACTGTCCAGATTTGTTCTTATTATTATATGTATAGGTGGTTCGCGGTAAAGTAAGCACTTTTGACGAGTGAGTGTGTGAGAGATTTTGGTCAGCGCTCAACATCGAGGTTTTTAGCTGGTAAGGGGTGAAATGAAGTGTGTGTGGAGCAGCGCCGGAATGAAGGGGCGGGGGAAACGTAAGATCCCAGAGAAAACTCGCCGACCTGTGGCATCATCCGGCACGATACCCACATGCGAAAATCCGGGGACCGACCCCACCGGGAATCCAACCCTGATCGCCTTGGTGAGAGGTGAGTCTGATCATTCGGCTACCCCCCCCCCCCCAACTATGACAATCACTTTGCCTAGAATGATAATTAAAACATGTAATTTATTGTCACCTCATATGTTAAATATGACTCCAGGGGCGTCATTTGGGGGGGGGGGAGGGGAGAGCAAATGCCCCCCCCCCCATGGATTTAGAAGGAAATGTGTAAAATTTGTTTGTGTATTTTGTTATTTAAATAATACTAACGTAAGCACATAACACTGAAGTTTTATTATTAAAGTTTGTAATTTTTACATGCTTAATTAATAATAAAGATGCAACAAGGTCACTGCAAGAAAAAAAACTCTTCCCCCCCTCCCCCAAGAAAAACGTGAAATGACGCCCCTGACTACGGCACAATCTATACACTTTGATTGTTACTTAGATGCATTGTTTACATAAGTAGTTACAGGGAATTTTGAATATGTGAAAATAAAACGTGACAAGGGCCTCAAAAGTGCTCACTTTATCCGAAACGACCTATAGCGCTATCAGAAGAAGTAGCAGTAATTTCAAACATAACAGGGGCAGCGGACTAAGTGAAGGCATTTTGCGTGTTCGTGGCCTAAGTACGGGAGCGGTAAGGGCGACACAGCACGCTCGTCGCTTCTCACCCTGAGTCTTAGGCGCAAGACACTGAATAATAGTTCTGTCTTCTCGCCTCTATGATACATTCAGTGGTAACCCTAACTTTTGTGACTTAATATTAAGGCCTCGGTCTTTAGTTTAGCAATGGTTTCGAAAATATATATTTTTTAACGCAAACTAATACATATATCGAAAATTCATTCTGGCAGGTTAAACGCTTACATAACATCGTTTGTATCTTAGTTTTTCTGTTGCAATACACCAAACTGGTTTTCAGATTCTTGCTCCTGAAGTAGCACATATTTTGTTGAAAAATAATCCAAAATGAAATAAAATAATGTTTTGCTAGCAAACGGTACATTATTTTAAGAAACGCTGTGTCAAAATTGTGTATCGTATGTCTGTACACAGTCTCAAATTTTTTCAAAGCATTTGGTTAAAAAGTATTCAAGTTATTTGCAATTGCTTGAAATAAATGAAAGCGCATGGCCTTAAAGGTTTCTCGCTGGCAAAATTGCTGAAATTTATCTTTTGCGGTCCTATTTAAGTACTCTTGGTATGGGAGGGGCCGTGGTGGGCGAATTGGCCTCGTACCATGGCGATCCTGCGGTTCGATTCCAGGCGGGATTGGTCACCGGATTTTCGCTTGTGGGAATCGTGCCGTACGATACCGCGGGTTTTCTCGGGGATCTCCGATTTCCCCACCATTTCAGAAACGTTTGTTTATTCTAATTACTCAAAGAATAGGGTATCTTAGACCGTACGTTTTTTTAAGCAAGGATAAAAGCTGTATCCCTGTTTCTGTAGTCGAACTTTGGATACCGGAATATCAGTATGATAATTTAAAAAATTGGGACGTCAGCGAAATACGGTAGTATAGCGCCATTTATTTGTAATACACGTTCTTCTTTTAAACAAATAATTTAACTATAGTAACATAGATGCGTGTTTATTGAATACATATCTGTGTTAAAACCCTTTAGTAACTTATTTTTCTATGTGAGAAACGGCTAAAAGCGATGTTTTCGTATTTTCGGTCCCTTTTTCTCATCTACACAATGGCGGCTAGTGAGTTGTTGCCAGGTGGTGTTGCAGATAGTCGGAACTGTGCACTCTTGATGAACGCGCCGTAGACCAACGAGCATGAAATACTTGCCTGTTACAAGATGTTGTGACCACTCAGTAGTATGGGGCACCTGCACATCAGCGTGTCAGTAGCTAGAGTCAACCAGCGCACAACCTTGTACAGATCTTGCCAACTGCAGCCCTACCTGGCAACAACACACGAGTCGCCACTACTTCTACACTCACAGATACTCCACTCCGGTCATTGTCACCTTTGGTTTCCATCCTTCAGGGTGCCTTCTCGGACGAGAACACGCCCAGCTGTTGTTCAAAGTGTTCGTGAGTCGGCCGATGCTCAGGTATCATTTACGTAGGGACGCTCCTAATTGGCTATAGTTGAGACATGTATGAATTGTCTTGTGTGGAGTTGTAGTTCCCTTCGTTTCCTTTCACCAGACTGCCGTGGGAGGACGGACACAGTGGGTCAGGGGCTGGCTTATTGTGAGAAGTGAAAACTGTGTCCTCTCCTTGTCTTTCATAGTCACGGCCAAGGCCAGCCGACTGCAACGTCTGTGCGTCTCTCTAGTAGTGTCATCTCAACTGCTGCACCGCGTCTTGCAAGTAGTGATATATCTATCGTTAGAGATTTTTGTGCCAGCATACCCTTGAAAACACTGTAGTTTCTTGTGACATGTATAAGGCCCGGTAGATGTCGCGAAAATATTTTTGCCCCATTGTGTTTCAGTGTCTTACGTTTACACCTGCAGCTCAAATTCATGATTATTGGCAGAGTGATTTTGTGCAGAGTTATTAGTCATTTGACTGTGCCAATCAGTATATGGATAACTGTGACACAACACGTCTGTGATTTGCGGGTTTAACCTCCAGACGTTGTATGTTACGGCATCCAATCACTGACCACATAGAAGAGATGCAGGTGCGCACGTAAGGCACTGAAACAAAGTGCTGCAAAAATTTTTTCGCGCAAACTACCGGACGCTAGACGTGTATGATTTGGTCACAGACTAAATAGTAATACAGACATGAAATGACGTGGCGGCTCGTATGATACGAGCGAACTTCGTCGCTTATTGGTTGCCTGAGGCTGTTGATACCAGCCCCGTGTATGTTTAGCTCCTACACGTTACTGTAAGTTTCCTATTGGCCTGGCTGCAAATTATCAGAGCAGCTGCCTCACCCTGATTGGCAGTAGGTATTTCCGCCATGTAGAAGTCATTTTATTGGCGTGTGTGACTGAGTTCGTTGGCCTACCGGCTATTCACGTCTGTACTGCTAACTATCCTGTGATTTGGTGATACATGTCTGACACAACGTAGCTGTCTGCTGACCAATAATAGGTATCACATATTACAATAGCGGGATTCTTATTGTCTTAGTCAATTTGGCAACAGCTCCACTATGTGTGCTTGCTATGCGGTTGCTTTTGGACATTATGTACACATGCTGAATCACGGTGGAATGTGTGGATTTTGCGTAGTGCTTTCGAAGCACAATAAGTTTAAAAAGTGTTTTTAATATTTTTTCGTAAATTTTACTATAGTGGGAATAATGTCACCCAGAATATCGACTTCAGAATTTCATTTACTTTGAAAGTGTTCAGAGTATTATTGCTTAATTTAACATTATATTTTATATTTAAAGAAGTTATATTTTATAGTTTATTTTAGTGTGGTATCACTCCACATTTTCGAAGTAATTCCTAATAAGATTTCTCCACCTGATAATGAATTTTTAAGCCTCAACGAGAACAGATTTCACTATTGTGTTTGTCAGTTTTGTTTAAAATGGTATCCACTGTGTTGGCAAAATTTTTCGAAACAATCAATATCACCGTTTTAGCTGATTATGTAATTAATGAATATTCTGTGAATTGCTTTACAAGTCGAAACCGTCTAATATTTTGTCGTGAATAAATTAAGCTATCACGACAAAACCCATTTTAACCAAACTGCCAAACATATTTGTGATATCAGCTCTTGGGCGCCGCTACCCGCGCGTGAGAGGATCAAAAGCGACGAAGCTGTAAGGTCGACCTTGAAGCGCGCATCAAATTCCGCGTCGCCTCAACGAGCCAAGCGCTGAACTAGCGTGCAAGCTTCCCGCCGAACGGTTTTTACTATGTGACAATAAGCGGTGACCATATAATTTGAGATGTTCTCCCTTCCTTGGGGGTACACTCAAGTGCCTCACTCTCTGTATTGACACCTCCCCCAAAATTTAACAAAAATATGACTATCGGGACGAACAACCTGAAAAGGGACATTTGAACGGAGTATTGATTAAAGATTTAAATAGATTACGGCAATACTGTAAATGCATTTAATATTTCAAATGCTATAACAAATCAACAGTTTACTATTGTACACGTCTAGTAGAAAATTATAAACTACAATCTAAATATTCAGTTCAAAGAAAACAATGTACCAGTACCGGATTTATAATCAAAGTTCCACGATTCATTATTGATCCTTGGCAAACCTATTATTTTTAAAAATTGATTTTCAGTTTTGCAAAAAGGTACCAGCTGGCGCAGAATAGCCGCACACTATTTTCGCGAAGCAATGCCGTGAGACGAAGTTCACTTCTGGTAGACGTAAAAAGTAACAGTCGTTTCTCTTTCTACCTTGTATGCTGGTTTTGCTCACGTACTGTGGTAGAGGCCCACTTCACATAGACCTGCTGTTTGACCTGATGAAGTCTTCCCTTCATGTCGCTCGTTGGCTGTTGATAAGTGGGCGCCTTGCGTACTAGTAGTCCCTCGCAGTTACGCGACGTTCATGCAAATATACCACATTATTTGCATGAAAATTCCGGTTACTACAATTTCACCGGCATACCAACGGACTCGTTCATTATTGGGGTACCATCTAAAAACAATATCGCCTTCACTACCATAATTCTGTGAGAATTATTAACCACTCCCCCATTCTCTCTCGAGGCAGTACGTCGCGCACCACGGACGCTGCGAAACACGTGCAAACGTCCCGGTCGGCTTCTGTTTCAAGACTCCTCTTTTTTTGCTTATGTCCCTGCTTTCGAAATCAGCCGTTACCTCGCTATGACGTCACACAACGCTCGCAGCGCACTTCTTTTCTTCTGTCAAAGACTACTTCACTTCATGTTTGCCAAATATACCATTTAGAGGTTTGGAGGAATAATTATACGTTACATAAATATAAATAAAACTATTATATAATACTACACATTAAAATTACTTCCATAAAACTACCATATAAAAATAATTAAAACTTGCTACGTAACCTAGTAACATTACAGATACCAACTTACGGCAAAAATATACTGAGAGAAACGGGGAAGAAGGAATAAAAACCATACAAAAAATTCCGTTTGTCTCAAATTTTATTGGTGGAAAGTCTGCAACTAAGTTCAGTGCAGGTCGCAATCTGAGTTTCACATACATCCGGTTAGTACATTTTGAAGTACGGCAGTTTGAAAATGCTGTTTTTAGCCTTGCTGGAGGGCTTAGAAACCGTGTTTTTAAATGAGCGTGAAGTCTTAACAACGAGGTTCCGACAACCGACCTTGTCTGAAGTGTGTTTTCGTTTCGTACGTTGGCACACTGGGCACACGTGGAATTATTTTGTAGAAAAAAAAACCTGTTTTCGAACAACTGAAACAGGGGAACGTAACCTCACTTCGTCCTGAACCAGCCTGTATAGACGTAGAGAAACCTAAACATATCTGACACTGCACCGCTGCTGTACGTGTTCTCTTCATTGCTTGTCTCTCGTGCAGTTTTCTCTCTCCTGCCGCGCTCTTCCCCGCTGAGAAAGGAAAGTGATGACTTTTAAGATGAAGGCAATGTTTTCTCGTCGCACTTCATCACGGATACTCCCAGCTCTGCCGCTGGTTGTCGCTGCTTCGTAACCTGTGTGTAGAACTAGTGATTTTTGACGAAAACAGTTTCGCTCAAATTTGTTGCAATGTTTTATGTACTGTACATCTCTGCTGCTCTGCTTCATTCTCAGTGATTGGATGTTTTTAAGGCTCGGCATCAGTCGCCATGTTGAATTCTTTTATTTTTCGCTCTTATGAAATTCTGAGAAGAAAATGTGAGACTTGTTACTATACTATCAATTCCATTTACCTTGCGCTACAATACATGCGACGCAGTTTAACTTTTAACGTGTATTTATGCCGTAATCAGTCGAGCATTTTTTTATATTCTTAATGCTCTCTAGTTTCTACTTTTTTATAAGCGATGCTAATATTCTTTACGTCCAAATGAGAGCAGATATCAAAAATATGCCTGGCAGTTTAAAATTGTCATCATGCTTTTAAACAAAAATTACCAGACGTATTTTTGACATCCGCTCTCGTTTAAGCTTAAAAAAGAATATTTATCGCAAAACAAGTATAAACTAAAGAGCATGGTCTTAACTCTCAGTGTCTTGGGGTTCTATCCACCTATCACAGACGTGTATTGGCACGGTAACCTTGTTCTGATTGGCACAGTCAAATGAACGACGCCTCTACACTAACGCATTCTGCCAATAACCACGAAGCACACCAGAGCTGTGCACGCAAGGCACTGAAACCAATTGTTGCAAAATTATTTTCGCCAAAATCCACTGGTTCTACCTGTGTTGCCAGACGTACCAAAATTCTTGTATTTACACCATATTTTGTCCCTTGCTACCAGGTACCAGATTTTCTTTCCCTTTCTATTACGCATAGGTACCAAGATTTTGATCGGCAAAGAAGCATTAATTAAATGTACTGTCACTTTCGAAATAATTAAAAAAAAAAAACGAGTGTTTCCAGTGTTTTTGGGCGTCAAAATTTGGTAGTTTCCAGGGTATTGTAAAAAAACCTAAAATATACTTAAACAATGTGGGCCTCATCGAGCTGAAGTGCGGTGGCATAGCTTCGACAGGTACTGAGTACATAACTACTATAATTAGAAGGTGTTATGCATAAACAGACCAAATACCAGCTGTAAGTTGTGTATAAAATACATTTCTGCTTTGATACAGTCTTACAAAAAGTATTGTAATCCTATATCTGGTTTTAATGAATATTGACGTTATAGGTGTAAAATACTTTTGTAAGAAAGTTTCAAATCTGTAAAACTTATAGTATGCTTTACTGATAACTACAAATTAGCGCATTGTCTTTATGTATAACATCGTCCAATTTAACATTTAAATTTGCATCCTTGTTCTCGTCAGGGCTGCAAGGTAGGCAAACCCCTGAAGGGAGTTCACGTGGCAAAAAATTTTATTTTTCTATGGCTTAGTGTTCGTTTTATAGTCATTACTTGTAACTACATTTACCATTTGTAAACTTTTTTTAGCTGTCACAGTTTTTCAGTAGCAGCATGCCAAAGTCAGAATTCACAAGTTACGGGAACATGGGAATAACAAAAAGCAAGTGGCTTACTCGAATGAAGTAATTTACGTTGAAATTAGATATTATGGGCAAAATACTTAAAATATTTAGAAACTCACCACAGACGTTTTGAATATTTTTTTAAATTGCCATAAATATGGTAAGTATCATAATTTTCAGATTTTTTTTTTAAAAAGTACTGTTACAAGTTTGGAGAACACAAACTTTATATGTGGGCAATTCCCATGAGTTCTTTGGGATAGAGGTCTTATAATTACAAATAAAAGAGTTAAATTAAGTACTGGATTTAATAGCTCACAAAGCTACGAAATACACAAAACAGTAATCAACTAGAACTCTCACAACACAATTAGTTATGCACACAATTACTCCTGT
>PNEQ01031113.1:0-43183 GCA_003012365.1 Medauroidea extradentata
ATTCAAAACTATGGTCCACCACGTCGGCGCGTTCTATTGCCGCCTCCCGGTACAGACACACACGTAGATGATTTGGGATAAAATTAGCGCTATTAAAACATTAATTACTTTTTCCTTCCTTTCAGAATATTTATAGTTTCCTGCCACTTTTTAATAAGATCAAAACAACCTAAGTAACAATAAATAAATTAAACTGCACTGAAACGTTCACTTCTGAGTTTACAATAAAAAGTTTTATTATTTATGTTTCCAGACACAGTGGTCTTCAAAAGTGCTCACTTTATCGCGAATCGATTATACCACTCGCTAAACACGATAAGTCAGCTTGGCGTGTGTCAGTTTCGTGTGAATATAACCCTTAAGTTAAGTAATTTTATATAATTATTTGTTTTTAAAACCCATTTTCGTACTGCTCTCTAACAGCTGAACTGTAGTTAAAAAAACTTAAAATTTTCAATATTTCATGTAATTTATCGTATTTATTATTACGTATGGTGAACATTTTCGTAGAATGAGTACTTTTTGTGTTGCGTCAACATACAGTACCGTAATTCTTTGCCTTTTAACGCCAATTTTCGCGTCACTGTCAACTGTACCGTTGATCCTTAGGAACATGAAATGTACGAAATTTTATCCTCTTTAATTTTATATGTCATCGAAGTCCATTTAAAATGCACTGGGTTAGAGTTATTTTGAAAAAGGGGAAAAAGCAGGAACAAGTCCAAATTTTACAGGTTTTGTGGAAAAAAATTGCCGAAAAAATGTGTTGGCAAGCCCAAATTCGTGTTTTACTACCCGAAAATCGTAAGGGTACCAAATATCAACACTCTACCAAAACTTTCCTATAGTGCCCCTTTTCGAGTCTTAAATACCTGGACTAAAAAAAAGTAATTCGAAAACGTGTTTTGTACTTGTCTGTAAAGTGAATATAGTGGGAGTAATGCTTACTCAATTATATACTTAAATATTACCTTTATTTTAATAACAATATCTGACTAGTGCTTCAACAGCAAAATATCAAATAGTTTTCCATTTTATTTAAAGATAGGTAACTAACTGTAAGTTGACTTTCAAGGTAACATTACTCCCACTGTATTCATTTTACAGATAGATTGAAAACGCATTGCCAAGCTTGCAGCCGCTGAGACGAACGAAGAATTAATTTTAAAATAAATTATTTGTCATTGTAAACATCTCAGAGGTAATTATTTTAAAGAAAATATTTTAAAAGTGGAAGTATTTAAGAATTTATTGGTAATGTTTAAAATAAAATGCGACGAAGTTTCTTGTGTAACAGATATTCCAGGAATTTAAAGTCGAATAATTATTTAGTTACCTTTTAAATTAATATATTCAGAAGACGTTAATTTTGACATTAATTTTCCATTTAAATCAATGGCTGCGAGCTTGGTTCTGACTTCTGTGTAGCAACCATGCCAAGAGGCTTTTTCCTACCTGCGCTTGAAATAACGTTCCAACGAGTTGCGAGTATTCATCTGCGAAAAGAACACACACTTCACTGCATGACGATATAGATTTAAAAATTATATAAGCGTGTTTTTAATATAATTTCGGGCCTCCAAAAATTGCAAAAAAAAAAAAAAAAAAAAAAAAAAAAAAAAAAAAAAAAAAAAAAAAAAAAAAAAAAAAAAAAAACGCTTTTCAAGACTGTCGTAAATGGAAATACATCAACTGGACTCGAAAGACGCACAAATATAAGAACGCACTGGAGTTTAAACTATACTTCTAACAAATAAAATTATATAATCAATGCTTTAAGTCTCGTAGGAAAATGAATACTAGCAAAACTATGTGCTTCAGTTGAGTGGCTTATACATAGAGGTACAGCATCCGTTTAAAATTGTACGTTTCTCGAAGCCTACTTGAAGATGATGATAATAAAAATAATAATAATAATAATAATAATAAAAACAATTAGCAACCTTAGACAATATGTTTTACCAACTGTCTGAGCAAAATTTTTTTCTCTCGAATAACGTATTTCTGAAGAACAATCACTGACGCCGAAATTTCGTACATTTAACTGGGGCGCAACAGGTTACGCCTAATAACTGTATCATTCTGGGTAAATGTTTGCACATAAAGTTGCCAAGTTATCTAGGATTGTTGTTTTGTAGATTTTTCCATATGGACTTTCAAAAACGTGAAGATTTAAAACAACAATATCAGCGTCTGTTTATCTGCCACACACTCTTAAGAGCGCTCTACACGGAAACATTTGTAATTTTATAAATACATCAAACAAAGACCAACTCTTGCACATTAACTTAACAGTAATTTCACACAAATTAATGATTTTTCTGTTCCATAATTTTCGTATATGCGCACATCAAAATATCGATGTAAAACTATTGAAACTATATACGAATGAAATAATTTTAAGTGGAAGTAAATGTATCAAGCTACACAGTGACACATTTGTTATTTAATGTAAAAGCTATTTTGTTAATACAGGTTATAAAATACATACATGCAAATTTAGATAAATTCAAGAAAATTTTACGTGAAATTACAAAGGTGTCATTCTGTATCGCTTGAATAGTTTTTACTTTGAATAAGTAACGAAAACAGTCAAATCCCTTCTTTGGCATGCGTTTGACCGAGAAATATTTTTGTGGGAAATTACTGTTTATGTAATGCGTAAGAGTTGGAGAGTGTTTGGTAGTACAATTATAAAATTGCGAATTTTTCGGTGCAGAGCAGTCTTAAGGGTTTTGGCCCGAATTTCTCGGCTTTCAAGAGAATTATTTTTTTAAAATCCATACGAGAGTCAATATCGTAAAATTGCTTCGTAACTTTTTTGCAAATTGGTTTTACTATGCAATGTAATTTTTTCGAGACAAACTGTATGATGAGTAGGCCTATAGCTAATTTATCAGTTAAAAGGAAATTTCGTTAATTAACTAATTAGCAACTATTTTGCAGTCTTCTGACTCGACAAAATTACAGTATGCAGTTTAAATAAGTCATAACAAAGTTACGAAGCGATTTTACGATATCGGCCCCCATTTATGTTTAAAAAAAATTGTCGTTAAATACGAAGAAACTCTGGCCCATGCCCTTAACTATAGTCTCTACGGTACGAGTATACCTGTTTGACATTAACATTTAAGAAAAGTGTATTTTTGTTCATGACATTTCTTTTCTGAAAAAGAGTGTAAACACTATTGCAGAGACGCTGTGCCTGAAAGAATGTCGCCATGCATGTTATACTTGAGTTGCCAGCTTTTTCATGATGCTCCAACCTGGAGAGCTGGTATCGTAGTAACAGTGTGTCTTGAGTCTGTACATTTCCTGCGCCTTTGTCATTCCTAGAGACCTGAAAAATTCGTGATTTATTTTAGGCGCAAGCTAGAATTCCAGAAAATAGAGGTCTGTATCACGTTCACAATTGGCCGTTGACTTACTCGAGACCTCCTGGGAGTAGATCAGCCAATAATAAAACTGTAACTGAATACAGACCCATCTGACTGTCTCAGCGAGCAGCAGCTGCTATACCTAGAGGCATGCAAAATTCGCGTTATAATTTGGTAGCAGACTAAACTTCACTTTCATACACATAACGGAGTATATAATATGCGATTCAGTTGACCATGAACTTTTATGTGTTGTCATTTAGAACTTTTATGTGTTGTCATTTAGAACTTTTACGTGTTGTCATTTACGTGTGTTACGTATTGTTAACACCGTGTAAGCATTCTCCACGGCAAGTCACGACAATATCGGTCAGCGGGAGACTTCGAATAAGCCTACAGCCACTTGGAATCTAGGCAATTGTCAGAAAATAACGCGAATTTTGCATGTCTCTAGCTATCACATTCAGTTCACAAATATTCTTGGAAGCTAGCCTATAGGTCGGTGAATATGCGAATTTGTCCGGTCTCTAGTCATTCCTGTTCTTAATTCACCACCATGGGTCGCTACATGCACGCAGGTACAGGGACGCAGTCGTAACAACGGAGCCGACTCAATATTTCCAACGTATGGGTTCGGAAGTTGGCCACACTTACTTCCCTCCATAGGTATCGTCATACATCTGAACTGAATCCGGAAGGTCGATTTTTCATTTGAAATATATGTTAATTAATTGCCACTTGACATGTTCATCAACACAACCTTCACGGTGGTTGTACGCACATACTATAGACAATAGAGATGCGGTTGCTGTATTTATTTTTTTTGATTTAGGTTCGGCTACCTATATCTGAGAGATTTTCTGCAATTTACATTCCATCCTGTACATTAAATGTGTAAAGTTTTATTTGTTTTAATTATTTTTGTCGTATTAATGCATTTTTTAAGTTTCCAAAATAACTTCAAACAACATTAAAAATTTACGTACCGGTACGTCACTTTAATTTAAAACACGCATTATAAAACCATTCGAAAAATTTTCAAAATAATGTACGAAATTTTACGTAATGATGGTGACATCATTTTAGCCATCATTGTTCTGTTTCAGGAAGTTGTAATGTGAAGTTGTCCACACTCTGACACTGCGGTATGATTGGTCAGTTACGAAAGCCAATACGGAACCTGCGACAGGAAATATTCACCGTAAATAACGATGCTGTAGGCTACAAATTCAGCTATGTTAAACCTCAAAATAAAATATTTTTTTTTGTAATTAAAAAAATAGTATTGCTTTTTTTATTTTTTTTTAATTTTTAGCATTTTTATTTAAATACGAAAAAGATTTATTCTTTTTTTTTATGCACGTGACATTGTAGCCTGCGACGTCTTTAACCGCTGTGAATTTTTCTAGTATAGTATGTCAGTTTGTTTTAGTGCAGTCCTTAAAACGGAAACATGCAGCTTTGACTTTAACAAGCCATTGCGCGTAAACTATGCGAGATAAAAAATTTCATAAAAGCCAAATTTTGTCACATGTTGTGTCTAAAATAAGAAAAAAATATCTGGCACGAATAAAAAATAAAAACATAATAATGAAAATTGCTGTATACCTCGCTCTTTAAGGAACCGTCGTTGTATTCACCTGGAGCGATTCAGAAAAAAAAAAAAACAAATGGGGAGGGGGGAATAGAATAATCAGACAGTGAATCGAACCCGTGTTTCCTTGAGTGCATGTCTTGGGTTTTACCACTCCCTAACACTTCGTTGTCAAGTGCGGTTATCTGCAGATTTTCTTTTATGTGTTTTTGGTAGAATATTTCTATATTAATTCTATGGCTCAGCGACCAAAAAAAAATCTTCTCTCAGTGGCTATACGGAAGATTACATAAAACAGTGTTGGGGGGGGGGGTAGTTAATTACGAGCGGTTGTGTGGGAAGTTGTGATAAGTAGCGCATGTTTGTGGTCAACACGCAAATTTATGAAACATACCAAACGGTGTTATTATTTTCAATTTTTATTGATGGATTTTAACCACCCAAAGTTAGGTGTACGTGATTAATGTATGAATGTTTTCTCCACATTTAATACAACTAGGAAAATATTAACGCATTTTATGGTCGGTGATAAATCGATCACCTTCTGAACGCTTGGCTATTGAAAACCGTTAGCTTCGAGACGTCCCGCATAATTTATCACGTGCCCTAATACATCATTATATTAAATTACAAATTACGTCCGCAATACATCAAGGCATCAGCAGACGCCACAACGTTCTCTAGAACTCACGCCAGAAGTAGCATAAATGATATTACGACGGGAACCAACGCTAACACTACGAAAAACAAGATGGCTGAAAACGTCCTGTTTAAAAAAAATGTATATAAGCATCGCATTGAAAGGCAATATGGTATAAGACAGTTGTTAGATATGATGGTTTATCGCAGGAAAGCTTGACTGTTTGCTGGATTTCAACACACGTTCAGCTTACCAGAAGATTACTGGCTTTAGCTTGTACGTGGAGCTGTTGCCCTATTTGACTGAGCCGATAAGAATTTGTAACATTTTATGTCCGTTATTGGTCTGCATACAGCTACTTTGTGTCAGAAGTATATCACCGAATCATATATGTTGCAAGAAACTATAGCGTTTTCAAGGTTATGTTGGCAGAAAACATTTTCGCGATGTACCATCATTAGGGACCCTGTTTTTTCGCGAAAAGAATTTTGCCCCAGTTTGTTTCAGTGCCATACGTGCACATCTGTAATTCAGCTTCATGGTTATTGGCAGCGTGTCTGTGTGAAGAGCCGTATCTCATTTGACTGAGCCAATTACAAAAACTTTCCTGCAACGCCACAAGTCTGTGATTTGCTGGTAGAATCTCAAGGCTCGTGACAGTTAAAATATCCTACCGCTGACCACAGAGCAGAACTGCAGGTGTGCACGTAAGGCACGGAAACAAAGCGAGGCAGAATTCTTTTCGCGAAAAACAAGGGTCCCTAATACCATCATCTCTGACCACAGTGCTTTAACTTGCAGAGTGTTTAAAATAATTGTTACCTTTTTATGAAACTATTGAACTTGACCCAATTGTGTTTACCGAGGGGACGAAAATATATTCTAGACCATGACGGATTTGTAGGCTACTTCATAAACAGAACGAACGCGATATTTTGGAACCCTCGTTGTAAAAAGTGGCCAGTTTTGAATGCTGTTTACCATAATACGACTGGAACCAAACGCGGTTGCAACGAACTCGTGAATTAGTTTTGCTACGTATTCACGTTCAATAAGAATGTAGCGTCATTGCTTGAAGCCACTTTCAAACGAGTCATAGATGCCTGCACGACGTAGGGGCGACGAGACACTTGATTCGTGTGTTAGTGTCATCCTTATTGTTAATTTACTTTCGAGGGGGAGGGGCCGATTGGTCAGTACATTCGCCACCCACCAAGGCGATCCTCGTTCGATTCCCGACGGGGTCGGACCCCAGATTTTCGCATGTAGGAATTGAAATGTACTCTTACAGTTGCAAGAGTATTTCAATGAACAAAGATACCAAGTGCCAATAAACACTATGAAAATGTACGTACATAAATCTGAGGGTTTTTCAAGCAAAAATATTTGTAGGTTTGCTTAAATTATTGCTGAAGCTCAAAATGTAAATAACAAGCAACATTATTGACGAGTGTATAAAAAGCACAATTTAAAATTACAAAAAAGATACGAAGATACATTAAGCAGGTACATATTATCAAGTTAACAACCTAAATGGTGCTTACGCGCACGTAAATAGACATCAAAATATAATTTCAATACATATACCATGAAAGTTATTAAAGATTGCGCCCACACACACATTTGACCTTATGAAAATGTACAATGATGCCCTCAAAGTTACGCACGTAAATACATATGACCAACCAATACATTTCAATTAACGTAAACGTCAAGCAAGAGTATATCAGCGTTTCCGGCATCATCATCAACATGATAAATTTAACAAAGCATAGCAGGAAATTCCTGATTCCTCACATAAGCGGGTTTCAGAATTCGTTATCAAAATTAGAGAATATACTTGACGTATATCAAATGACGCATCAACGAGCTCCAATCTGGACAGTCAAGTCAAAATTCGCTATCATAAAACTGAAAATTATCAATGACTAGATCCAGGAAAACTATACAGACATCAGAAACGATGTACACACGGCGCCATACACTCTACCAATTCAACACGGAAATTACAAATACTAAAAACGTAGCAACAAGTTAAACATTTCTGAGCAAACCTATTCATTTTAAATTTAATCCGAAAACGTAATTTTCACTAGACGGCAACCGAAAGAACAATTCTGAAATAAAAGCAAAGATCTTACAATTTAACTGAATGCATATGACGGCAGCCGCCTTACCGCCATGGGAAACAAGTTCCCAAACAAACAACTAGCTGAAGCTACAGACACTTATATTTGACCTGATTCGAAGCAGACGAAGAAGTAAAAAGTAAAGGACACGCAAGCACACGAGCAAGAGGCTTGGCCAGGGCCTCAGCAAACTGCACATGCGCGGCCGCGAGGAAGAGTAGAAGGGGAAACAGAGATCACAAGTATATTAGAAGAAAAAGCATAGAGATCGCGAGCCGAACCAGAAGCTTAAGTTCCATAAAGTCCCGCCACGCGCCACCGTCGCCGCACTGAGCACCAGACGGCGCGGAATCGTGCCGGACGATGCCGTTGGTCAGCGGGTTTTCTCGGGGATTTCCCGTTCCCCCCGCCCCCTCATTTAGGCGCTGCTCCATTCTCGCCTCATGTCACCCCTCACCAGCGCTCAAGACCTTTTGCTTAAAACGTTGGCTAAAACTGTCGTCTATTATTGCTATTGTTTAATTTTCGCAAATTGGCTTCAAGAAACCTACTGTTATATGTTAATTATTTTAACGTTGAATTATGTACCATGCCTTCTTAAGGGGAGAGTTATACAATTTTATTATATTTTTAGTTTTCGATCTATGCATTTATTAAAATTGTATTATCAAAACTTTCTCTTCGACAAAGCATGATATATATTCTTGGTAAACTGCTTGACATAAATAACAATAGAATCTTTCATTAATTTGTCATGCAGAATTATTGCTACAGAATTCTTGAAAGTTATAATTCTCTTGCAATGATTCTGTATGACAAATGAATAATTCCATTATTGTTTATGACTAGCAATTTACGAAGAATATATAGGCTACAATGCTCTGTGAAGAGAAAATTTCGATAATACAATTTGATTAAATGTTACGGCTAAAAAACTGAAAATGTAAAATTGTCTAACTCCCCCCTTAAGATGATAAAGTTTGGTTGAGTTATGTCTCAACATCTCCTCCTAAATACGCTGTAAGGACGTGACTAATTTGTCAGTAAATTCTTTTGATGATATTAATAATACAAGGCAAGAATTAAAAATTCCACCTTGCAGCAGAGATCAGATTTGCGTATTTATTTTACATACCTGCTTGTTTCTTGCACCCACTAGGAGGGACCTAAATAAGTAGACAACAATAATTATCGCACCTCCCACATTCTTATTTAAAAGTCAGGTAATAGAGCTACAACGTACCTCTGAAAAAAAAAAGTTTCGGCCTTTCCCAAGAACGATCGCGTCTATCCGAAAACAATCCAGCACTAAGAAAGCCAGTCTTGAATGACGAGATACTCTTACATACCGTATCACATCCGTAGTTCATTTATTTTCTGGAAACAGTACCTTACAACAGTAACGTAAAACAATATACTAAATTCAGTTGCGCAGTGTAAAAAAAATATGAGCATCTGTATACTCCTTGTGGAATACGAGGTGTGGCAATTTAGTTATTTTTAGTTAGCAATATAGTTAAGATCTGATTTAGGGTAATACAGTTATAACGTATTTTGCGTTTACTTTTTAAGCACTGTATTAAGAGGACTATAACATACCAGATGCAATTTTCCTTGTTTGATACACGGAGATGAGAGAGCTGTAAGGTTCAACTTGCATCACTAGGCGTTAACCCCTTCGCTTCATGTTCGCGACGCGCCAAACTGCTGTGCAGTGTTTTCGTTTTATTCTTTTTACGGCGACCCTAGAATTTAATTTGTGGTAAGTTTGAAGTGAAGTACAACGCATGCTATCAATATATATATATTTTTAAACTAAATCGGCCAGTATTTTGATAGTTACAGTAGTTTATAGCCATTTTGAGAGGCCCGAAAATCATGTTTCTATTAGGGAAGTTATACATTTTTAATATTATATAAGCATAGCTTCAACTGTGTGTTATTTTTGTAGATAAAATATTGGGAATAAGTTTAGCGGTTCCGCTAAGAAAAAAATAAACTTGGCACACTAAAACACCGTTCAAGCGCAAGGTACCTAGTAACCCTCTTAAACTTCGTTTAAGAGGGCGAGGTACATAATTCAACGCTAAAAGCATTAATCTACAAGTTTAGGTTTCTTGAAGCCAATTTGCGAAAATTAAACAATAGCAATCCTAGACAATAGTTTTAGCCAATGTTTTAAACAAAATTGTTTCCAGTGTTAAGAACTTCTGAGGCACAA
This sequence comes from Medauroidea extradentata, assembly GCA_003012365.1. Lineage (NCBI taxonomy): Eukaryota > Metazoa > Arthropoda > Insecta > Phasmatodea > Phasmatidae > Medauroidea > Medauroidea extradentata. Next base: position 9,962 of record PNEQ01031113.1, read on the forward strand.
TCTCTGACGTCGGAACCTCGTGCATTTAACTGAGGCGCAAGAGACCACGCGTAACGAATTAGTAATTCTGGATAAATATTTACTCATAAAGTTGGTAAATACCATTATCTAGGATTGTCATTGAGTATTTTATCCATATTGGCTTCGAAAAAAATCGTAGAATTCAATTTAAGTTTTCAGCGTTTATTTATTTACCACGCACTCTTAAATGACAGAGTTCTAAACGAACCATACTGATGCATTAGTACCTAAGTGACGTTTTAGAACAGTGCCTGACAGGACCAGACTATAAACAATACTGCTTAGCTTGGCAGATGTGTTTGGTGTCACCTTGAAAGAAGTCCTCTTGTGGAGACACGCGCTCTTCTGGTTGAATGTGCCACCGCCGGAAACATTTTTGGAACCCGTTTTCCGGAATGCGGCTCAGCGTCTTGTTCGCGGCGAGCTGGATGTCGTGACGTCATTAGGACTACGCTCGTATTACTCACACCCTTCAGCAACAGCTAGAATCCTCAACGTGCTAAGTAGAACAGAAAAACAACATGGGCCACAACAAGCATCCTTTATTACCACCAATAGCAATATTTTCATTCAGCAGAGCATTGAATTAAAAAATGTGTGGATCCCATTGATTGAGAGAGAAACAACTTAACAGCACAAAACAAAAGGAGTCTCTCAATCCGCCACAGCCAGAGTCAATCTATGCTGCACGACTAATCAGGAATCAGCTCGTCTCCCGTTGGCTGAGCAGGTTAAGTGGCTTTACCCTCATGGTTTTCCAACCTCCTAATCAGTCGCACTCGTGTTCCTGAACCCTGTGTGTGTCTACCTGATGACGGGAACAGAAGCCAGTTCCCGAAACGTAGTTCTACTCTCTGGAAAATTACTGTGTTTTTGTTTCGTCTCATAGTTGTGTCGCTTGTTGTTTTCTGTTCGTATCTGATATAACATTGTTTTTTTTTTGCCTCATTGGTGTCGTATTTTATCTTAGTTTTGTAGGTCACCCAATTTTTCTGTTTGTTCCTTTGTCAAAGCAGAACTCGAACATGGGTTGTCTGCCTTCAAGGTGGTCTTGGGGTTTTCTTTCAAATTTTTCTTTTGAATTTATTTTTATTTCCTTGTCTGTTTGTCCTCGTTTTTATTTGACCCGATTCAACTTATGGAATTTTACGTTATGTGTATCGTATTGATTAAAGCATACACTGCGTGTTTGTATTTTTCCATTATCTTTAGTTTTCTGTGACAGTCATCTATATCGTAATGGAGTGTGTCGAAGAAACTAAACCCAGTCGTGTCAGCGTGAAATTGGGTCACGTAACAAAAGAACAGCGTAACATTCTAAATTCTTTAGTATTACCCACCCAACATCTCGCACATGGGCAAAACGATGCGCGTGCCGTTCAAACCAGCCAATAGGGAGAGAGCTACAGCAGCCCACGTTCTTACTTGACAGGGGTGTCCCTGCCTGTGGCATTGTATTAGAGCTAAGAGAAGCCGCGTTCCATTATGGCAACTGCATGTTCCTTAACAAATCACAGCAAGAAAATATTCCCTAACGATGCCCCCGGTCCAATCAATTTTATAGTTAACCAGTTTTGTGCCTAACCAGCGGCGGCTCGTGGGTTTTTTGCCAGGTAGGGCTGCAGATTGTCGGAACTGTACACTCTTGATGAACGCGCCGTAGACCAACGACCATGAAATATTTGCCGGCTTCTAGATGTTTTGTCACCACTCATTAGTAATGGGCACCTTCACATCAGCGTGTCAGTGGCCGTAGAGTCGACCAGTGCACAACACTGTACAACTCTTGGCAACTGCAACAACCCAAGAGCCGCTTCTGTTCCTAACATCGCTTATTTGCACTACTCAGAGATATTTTTTATTATTTAGAGGCGCATCAATACAAGAGTCCATAACCTCAAAACGCCTCAACGCCATGATGGGACGCCCAGAAAGCCTGCTTCAACTACGTCACAACAAGCCATCTCTTGACTATTCTTACCTCCATGTTACTGGGCCAGCCGCAGATGTCGAAGGAGGAAGAGAGAGGAAGAGAGAGGGAGAGAGATGTAGCAGGTTGCAAGCGAGGGTGCCGTGCCACTGTTTCACACTTGGCCGCACTTCCCCAAGCCTGCGTCGTGACGTCCCTATAAACATCTGGGCGCTCTGCGCGGCTGGCGGGGGCCCAATTACCGGCCGCGCTTCAAATACGTCAGCAGGCGGATTAATAAACATCTGATGGCAGTCGACCGTGAACCGGTCACGACGCCCGCCGTGCCGTATCCGCTCCCAAAACCCTACTCCACGCGACAACCCAGCACCACACTTCCAGTCTTCCCGACAGCAAGTATAGGTGGAGACGTGAAAATTCGCTACACTCTATGCACGTTGTTATTTTTGGTGACTTATTTACATTTCAAAGATGCAGGAAACTGTTAATTATTTGAAAGGCAAAGAGTGGGCAGGGTATTAAAAGCGTTCACTTTATCCCAAATGTTTAGAATCTCATCAGACACGCCTAAGAGTTTTGCACAAAATCACATGTCCTCGTGATGGCTGGGCAACTAAATAAAAAAAAAAATGGTTATTGGCAAAAAATAACACTATTTTGGTCCATACATTATATATGTGATCTGGATCAGTTGATTTGCAATTTTTTGTCTTTATTGATTATGGTAGCCCCCCTAAACTTGAGTGTTAAGTCATCACATGAGTTTCATTACAAGTTTACATTATTATTGCGGTCTACGATGACATGGGACCAACACACATAGAGTACTTCTGTAAGTTCTTCATGATATGCTATAGGCGGTTCGGGATAAAGTGAGCACTAAAAAAAGCCCTGCTTAAGTTCTATTTTTAGACAATTCGTATCTTTCCACACGTAACGGCTAACGACGGGAAATGTCTAACCTCTCTGGACACGTCACTAAATGTTTGCGCATGTAAGGTAAATTGTGCAGTCTGCAGGTACATACAAAAATTTGATGAAAAAAGTTTATTATATAAAATTCAATTATGTCCATTTCGGTTGATTTTGTTTCAGTATAGTTGTATTTAAGTAGGAAGATACACGGAACTATATTACGCAATTTCGCTGCCAACCATACAAGCAGCGAGGAGACTAGTTAATGCTGAATTATATGCAGTAACGGCTAGTGATATTTTTCAAAGGTTAAATGTCTACTGCTCACTTTATCCCTAACGACCTATAGTACAATTCGCCAACGGTAAATAACTTCATGTTATCGATATAAATCTTGCCTGGTGTATATTCACGAGACGACGAAGTTTTAAGCGCGATGAAACACTGCAGTACTTAAAAATAATGACGTCACCACACATTACCGCATCTGAAGTATAGTAATGAGACTAATAATATTTAGAATGTCCATAAACAGACGCATAATAAGCACGCCACGTAAGGCCTTGCTAAACTCGAGATGAGCATCTAAGAGGCTGTTATGATTTCCCAACCCGACATCGCCGCGGTGACAGAAGAATGCGGCCAGGGGAGTTTTGTAAACACAAAACTGTAAACGACCGACGGAGCAACGCAACACCAAGCTTCTTGAAATTCCATTACGTCGGGGAAACAATTGAGACTGTTTTGGCGTGACAAGAGGCAGGGGCGCAAAGAGTGGCGGAAGGCTACCAACGAGAGGCACGAGGAGTCTCTCTCGAGCGGCGACGGGACCAAGAGGTGGTTCGAGACCCACCAGGGACCCAGCCGACTTGGACTTCTCCTACTACGACCACGGCGTCCGGCACTCTGCTGAGTATGAAGAGGACTGTGTACTTAGCCGTTGGACGGTGTTGTGGCGTGTCACGCGAATACTTTTTTACGCGAAACCGCCGAACTTATTCTTATTGTTGTTATCTATGAAAGGAACACCCACTTGAAACTACGTACGCCACTTTTTTAAAATTCAGTATGCCTGTTAGTAACATGATTTTTGGGCCTCTGGAAATGGCTAAAAAAAACGTTTTTTTTTTAGACTGTTGTAACTCTGAAAATACGACTTGAATCCGTAAATTGCAAAATGAGGTGAGTGCATTGATCTTTACTTCATAATATGCAAAAATAAAATGTTTGGGTCACCGCTTAAGTCCCACAGGAAAAAGAGTTCTACGAAAACATTGCACGCCAGTTTAGCGCTGCGAATAGAGACCATGTGTCTGTCATCGAGAGTGGTGCTCTGACTCTTATCACTCCGCTGTTACCGCGCGTCAAACACGGAAATTTCAAAGTACACAGTACTCTTAAGCGGCTTATTAGGGAAGGAGAGCAATTCTGACCCTTAGCTCCTGTCTTGCCCTATCTGTCTATCCTTCCTTCCAATATTATTTTATACTGTCTATATATATATATATATATATATATATATATATATATATATATATATATATATATATATATATATATATATATATAAGTCTTCCTAGGTTACTAAAGAGTGTTATCGCCTACTCGTTCTATTCTCTTACCCTTACCTTCCTGTCTAACTGTATTTCCTTGGTTCTCGAGCATAAGCGAGAGACCGTAAAATTATAAATTAAAACAAGGCGAAATGTTGTATGATGACGTTATACGTGCACAGTATGGCAACATAGCAAGAAGAAAGTTCCCTCTTACGCTCCGCGTCCAGATATTTTTTAATGTATGTGTTTTGAACTTGTAAATTGTATATGATGTGTAAATAAAGGACACGTATTTTGAGTTTCCCGCTCCTGGGATGCTGGGAGTGGCAATATTGTATGTATTGAGTCGGCGGCCTTGTCGCTGCCACTTCTTCGGTTGGCATCCCTGTTCCAGCCAACATGGCGGTGAGTGGTTATGTCGGTGAACTGTTTGTTTGGATGTTTGAAATCGGACTGTAAATGTTACTTACAGACCACTCGTTAATTGTGTAACATTTTTTGGTCCTCCGAGCTGGATTATGTGCCAAGATTTTAGTGTTGGTTGTCGTTGAAAAGTGATATATGTGTAGAGACATGCAAAATTCGCATTATCATTTGGTAGCAAACTAAACTTTAATATCCTATAGTAGTATGATTATGGGGTTTCTGGGACAGGAGCCGGAGTGTGGAGCCCGGCCGAGTGTGGAGCCCCCCCGCCATGTTGTGACGTCACGGCCCCGGCCGCCATGTTGGATGAACTTGACCTTTAACATTGACCTTGACCTTGACTTTGAGTATCAAATTACCAAAATTTTCCAAAATTTCGAAAATTTCAAATTCAAAAATTTTAAATTTTCAAAAAAATTTCAAAAATTCCGAAAAAATTCCATTTTGTTTCCGAGCGCCATCTTGTTTCCGGCCGCCATCTTGGTGTTTCTTCCGAAAATTTTTCGATTTCGCATTTCATTATAACCCCGCACGTATTTAATAAATAAAATTTTTAATAAAATTACTTAAAGCATAATTTATAGCGGCCGAATATGGCGAAAATTGATTATTTATTGACCTTTTTTAGGTACAATTATCTTGGTGCAGAGTCTTTTGGAAGGTAAACACGTGCACAATACATCTTTATCTTTATTATAATATCATTAAATGGTAGGGACACCACTGACTAACTCATAGAGGAGAGTTGTCGGTGTTTAGAGACTATGGAGAGGCGTGATGCGCATTCCGTGTAGTCCTCAAACGCGCAAAACACTCCACCAAGACGGCCACCTTAAGGGGGAGTGTTAGGAAATTTTATCGTATTTTCAGTTTTTGAGTTATACTTTTTATTAAAATTGTATTAACAAAATGTTCTCGTCGACAAAACATAGCATATATTCTTGGTAAAGTGCTTGACATAAATAAGAACGCAATCTTTCATAAATTTGTCGAGCAGGATCATTGCAAGAGAATAGGTCGACTTTCAAGATTTCTCTTGCAATGACTCTGCATGACAAGTTAATGAAAGATTCCATTATTATTTATGTCAAGGAGTTTACCGAGAATATGCCCTATGCTTTGTCGAAGAGGAAATTTTGATAATACTATTTGAATAAATTTTATGGCTGAAAAACTGAAAACACATTTAAAACGTCTAACACTCCCCCTTATGGAGCCCGCCTACTGGCCGTGTTTTTGTGTGAGGCACGGTGCTAAAAGCAGTGTTGACCGGCTCATCTGGCGGTATCGCCTCATCTGGCACTTTCTGTGGTCTCTACATCTTTTTTGTTGGTGAAACGTTTTAAGCAAAATCCATTGCATGTTGCAAGAGTACTTTCACACGAATCCCTTGAGTAGATTTTTCAAATATGACAGGTTGAAAAGGCGGTTTTAACCACTTTAAAGGACTACGAAATAATTGTTCTAATTTATGTGATGTTTTGAAACTACCTTTCCGTCATCGCTTGAGGTGTATTTTCTTTGCTTACGTTGACACAATAGGTACATGTGGAATAGTTGCGTAAAAAATAGTATTGACGATCACACTGCAACGCATTTTAAGCGCGTGGTATGCGGCCCCTTAAGAGTCACCTGACCGAAAATTTGTAATGTTTTTATAGTTTTCGTATTTGTACGAGGTATGGTTTGTTTTGTAGACATACATTTGAACTTTTTTTTTCTGAAATGATTTTTTTTTAACTTTCATAGTTTTTTTTAATAATGACATTTGAATGCCCAAATTTATAAAACTTTTTTATGGTGTAAAGGGAAATCAACTGACTTGCCGAACTGGAAAAAATTCATACTGTATAACGAAGTTTTTGGCTACAATGCTTCATATATATAAACAAGAAAAAAACGTGTTTGTATTTTTACAGAAATTCTTGAATGTTTTGAATTTTAATTTTAATTTCAGAATTTTTAAAAATAAAAATGTATTTTATTCTTTTGGTTTTATATAGGAGAACTTGTATCCTACAACATAGTTATCCTAAGTGAATTTTTTCAATTCGTTAAGTCAGTTGGTTTTCCTTCAATCGTTCTAAGCAAATTTGGACTTTGAAATGACATAAAAAACTATGGAAGATAAAAAATGCTCATTACGGTACAGTAAAAATAGCCACAATGTTTGCCTACAAAACAAATCATATCTCGTACAAATTTAAAAAATGTATATATTAAGTAATAAATATTTTCGGTCAAACCATCAAAGGCAAAACATGCCAGTTTTCACATAATGGCGTTTCAAAGTCAAAATTTGCATGTTTTTTACTTTATACAGCCCGAAAACCATTTAACATAATGAAACCAAATAATTTACAGTGGAAAAAATGCCACGGTCAAGGGATTTGAGAAGGGCCTATGTGAAAACCCAATACAAAATATTTTTTGAATATTTTTTGTGTTAAATTTTTTTTGTAAACGTACAAAACAATTCCTAATTTCAGGAATTAAAAAAAAAAATACAAAACTTTTTGAATGGGTTCTTATATACATCAAGCTCCAGCCCGTGACATGTATTGTCACTGTGAATTATTTAGTTTTTTTTATATTAATTGGATTTCTCTGAGGGGAGGGGGTATGAATTAAAAACATGCAAAATATTAATATTGAAATGCCATTATGGATAAACTGGCTGAGCTAATTTTATTTTGTAAATAGAACATGTACTTTCTTTGTAACGTCTAAAAACTAACACATTTCATACAGCTTCCCTCAAGAACGCCCTTAAGAGTGCGTGTAGATAAATAAACGCTGAAACAATAATTTATTTCTACACTTTTTTCGAAGCCAATATGGGTAAAATACTCAATGACAATCCTAGATAACGGTATTTGCCAACTTTATTAGTAAATATTTATCCAAAATTACTAATTCGTTACGCGTGATCTCTTGCGCCGTAGTTAAATGCACGAGGTTCCGGTGTCAGAGATTGTGCCTCAGATGTTCGTAACACTGGAAACAATTTTGTTTAAAACATTGGCTAAAATTATTGTATAGGATTGCTATTGTCTAATTTTCGCAAATTGGCTTTCAAGAAACCGACAGTTATAGATTAATGCTTTTAGCGTTGAATTATGTACCACGCCCTCTTAAGGTGGCCGCTGTATGTCGTGTCGGCAGCAGGTGAAGATAGCAAGTAGCCAGTGACCTTGGCTCGTTGTTCGCTTAGCGAGGCGGGTATTTGGTGTGATGTACGTGGCCGAGAAGGTAAGAAGCGGCGGCTGCAGCTTTGTCGGTCCGCTCGCGTTTACGAGGAACGAATTACACCCCGACAATCTCGTCGACACGCTTTTTAACAACTATCGTCTCCGTGCCGGCCAAATTTTTTTCTTACTCTGTTTTTTATCTCCCCTCACCCTCCCACTCCCCTTCCCCTCAACACCGAGAAACCCAAGGTCATCCCGTGCTGCTGTTCTGCTTACCACGCCGATTTTGAAAACCGAGAGCACTAGGGCGTGGTAGATAAATAAGCGATGAGTTCTACAATTGAGATCTACACTTGTTTAAAAGTCAATATAGAAAAACTACAAAACAACTATCCTTGATAATTATATTTGCGAACTTTATTAGCAAACATTTACCCGGAATGATGCATTTTTCAGTCGTGATCTCTTGCGCAGCAATTAAACGTACGAGATTTCGGCGTCAGAGATTGTTTTTCATTTACATTCCATACCGGAGAAAAATTTTTGCTCAGAAAGTTGACAAAAAACTATTGTCTGGGACTACGGTTTCTTTTTAATTTTTGCAAATTGACTTCGAAAAACTTAACAATTCTGAACTGATGCTTTTAGAGCTGGATTATATACCAAGCACTCTTAAGATGTATGGAAAGGAACGATGTCTAGCCGACGACTGGAATACTCAATAGTCAATAACATCTTAACTACTCGTCAAAATTCAGTGATGTTGTAGGTTGACAACCGTGTAACAAGTCATTTAATAACTCCAGATGGGTGTCAAGATATGTCAGCATTGCCTAACAGACTCCCAGGTCATATTTTAATTTTGGAATTCGAATTCCGGCGACACTGTTGCAAGATTTTTACAGCAGATGTAGACATTCGACGTCAGTCATTCGCGAAACATAAAATGAATTCAGATGAAGTTTACACACATGACGCACAGCAATCAGGTTTTAAAATCTCAAGTTTTCCGTAAAAAAATAACATTTGGTTTGGTAATAAGCCGTTTGGAAATGTGGTGCTGCCCTTGCACGCTATAAACCGGTTGTTCGCAAACAAGTTCACGTAATGACGTTCGACTCGGTTTGACGTCACCACTCCTCAAAAAGTCCTCCGAGCATTTACACAGCCGACATTTTCAACCCATCAGAATATTAAGTGCACGCATTTTGCAGTCAATAGCAACCCGCCAAGTACATATGTATGATTATTGCTATCTCGCGTCGTAAAGACCCTGTCTTCAGTAATTACACAACAGCCTTGGCAAATTGTCGGCAGACGTTCATAAAAATATGAGTTTCAAACCTCGATGTTCGTAAGTCTCGGAAACACAATATTATTCTCATCGCTGTGCGTTTTGGTTGCATTATCTGCGAAGCGTATTAAAAAACAGCATTCAACTATTTACTACTTCGAAACAGTAAACTCCAGTGCCTATAGCATAATCTTTACTCCTTCCTTTTGATTAAAGTCGGGTAGTGAAACTTAAATAAAGCACTAGGCATTACTACGAAATTCCAATAGAAGGTGACAGCTCCCTTTTAAATATGGAAGGGAGCTATTGTTACCGCCAAATTCGCAAGGAATTTAAAGCTGCATTACTATTTAACACACGATTAAAATATTTTTAAGAAATCTTAGAATAGTTTTATTCTTTTGAAGACGTAAATTTTTAAATTAGGTTTTCATGGCCCGATAACTTCTCAATTAGTAATTTCCAAACAAAAAAATAGCTTTTGCTTTTTTTTCCTCGAACTTCTTTCACTAAATGTACACAATTCTTTCTGATTTACTCACGAATAAGTTTAAACAATTATCATACCGTTTGATGTAATTTGGTCAAGAATGTAACTATAAGTGACTGGTCCAGTGAATTTCCATAGATAGCAACTAGCAGTGTTAGGTGTTAAAAGATTCTGCAAGCACATAGTATTCATTGAAAGAGTTTCAGACCAAACTGAGTGATGTATGACTGAAATTGAATACAAATTAACAGTTACCGCTATGTTAGTTAGTGAATAATGTTGTCACATTTCAGCTGGCCGTCGGAAAAGCAATCTCGCCTATTTATTCTTCGTTTCATGTGCTTATACCGTCGTTCATCTCCAAAAACAATTGTTCTTAAGTTTCTACCTTTTGATTTAAGTTTTTGTTGCATCAATCAACAGAATATATTTGTTTGAAATATCCATATAATGAGTTGAGAGGGTTTTACGGTTCTTGTTTCGATGCAGGGGGTTTATTCTAAGTTTCTCGGCACGAAGTTTACGATCGTGAAGTTTCGATTCCGATCATTTTTGGGAAGGTTGTAATTATAAGTAAGAAATGGTGTCTCGCAAGCTTTCGATTGTCGTTTATCAACGATTGAAATGTTTCGAGTGCTACTGTGCTGTCGACATCTGTTTCACGATCGGGAAGTCTTGTTAACAAACATGGCGGACGGAAATGTGAAGGTTACGTTTATTATAGATCGGCACAGTATTTATGAATCTCCGCTCTCTAAACGTCGTGCTTGATGTAATAACGTTAGTGTTTCGTTAAAGTCATAGTTTGAAGTGTGTCAAATAGTTATTAACTCAGTATCTCACTTATTATAAACCACATTGCGGGCGAGGAGGGTGGCTTGATGCGTGTAAATATTATATGCACAATATGTTTCACATCCCCACTTATTAAACGTAATTAAACACTTCCATAGCTCGTACACAAATTTAAAAAAAATAACGTGAATCTTCCGTTACGTTTGTTAAGTATAGCTATTTTAGTCTACACATTATATGTGCACAGTTAGGTGTATGGTTAGCATTTTGGCTTTGTAACCTAGAGGTGGTTATGTCTCGATTCAAATCTTCTCAGAGTTTGTAATTTTTTTACTAAGCTTATTATGGTAGAATAGATTTCCATATTCCAAAGTATAACAACCGAATTGTTCTTAAGTTGTATTTTTATGATACTGTAATGCATGTAAAAGAGCAAATTACGACATGCACATTTTAACTTAAGTATAGCAATATTTTACCGATGTATGCTATGCATTTTACTGTATCTTAAATAATATTCGAAGTGCTAAAACTGTGCAAATTCTTAAGTATTTTACGCAATTCAAGTACTATGTTAAGTAGTAGATCATTATGAGTTCGTATATTTAGAGGTGATAAGTGGCCCTGTGGTTACAGGCGATAGGGTGTTAGTTCCTGCGAAATAATAATTTTGAAGTTCGATTCGTCACAAAAACGCGATATTTTTTAGTATGTATTATAATATGTACGCTATATTCTAGCGTTGACGAGTCATAAGTAAATTAATTTTCAAAAGGTATTTCTATGATTTTTAAAAATTATTTTACGTTTCTGTCATGTTAGTGTAACAATAAAATATTTCGCCAGTGGTTATACAGACTTTTTGTTCTTGCAGTATATTTGAGCTCTGACTATTTATTAAGACACGCATATACATAATCAGCTTATTAAATTTTCTACGAAATGTTGTAATTTAATATTGTTCGGCGAGTTCCTAGCACCCATTAATGTCAAGAGTTGTGCTGAAAAGAAACATAGTGCCAACACACTACGTAGAAAATATTCCGTGCAAATAGTTTCGGAATTATTCTTTATTTTACTTAATAAGAATCCCAACATCAGCGAGTTACTTTCTTACTGACTAAAATATTAAATTATTTAACTTACAAGAGTAATATTTAGACCAAAAGTTATTTTTCATGTAATTTTTTCGTAGCAATTTCAGGTATTTATTTTTGTACAGTTGGTAGTTATTTGTAAGTTAAGATGGTTGAGAAAAATGCTAGAGGGGGAAGTCGATAACCCGAACTTTGCCGAAGCGAAGAGGTGACTTATCGACCATACACTTAGAATACCAATTTTGAGTGTTTTCTTTCTCGATCGTTTGGGGCGCGGTCTCGCAGGATCGAAATCGAAAGATTACGATTGACTTCTCGAGAAACTTGATTTCAGTTTTTGTTGCATCAATCAACAGAAAATATTTGTTTGAAATATCCATATAATGAGTTGAGAAGGTTTTACGGTTCTTGTTTCGATGCAGATGTGATATTTGTGCATGCAGTCCTCAAATAATAATTGCATTAACTGTGAAAGTATTCTTAAACGTGATCATGATATTGAAATATAACGTCTTCTGAACAAATTGAGCCAATTGTCAGCCGATTTGGACACATCCGTCAAGAAGGGTCATCTTCAGCTCTCCAACACACTGAAAAAAAGAGTATAGTTGCAAGTACCATACTTGTGTTAAAATAGGGACAACAAAACAGTTTGGTTGTTGGTACTACTCATCTGGCGTGTAAAAGCAACAAGGCTGTTTGTTTCTTCTACTAAACAGATTGTTGAAGGAACTGTCCAGAGTAGTACCGACAAACAAACTATTTCGTTGTCCCTATTTTAACACAAGTATAGTACGTACAACTGTACTCTTATTTCAGTGCAGCAATGACTTTCCCCTGTACGTTAGTCTGTCCTGCACACCAGCGAATCAGATAAATATATTGTCTGTGCAGAGCTCAAACTTGATAAAGCGACCCTTATTTGCGATGTTGTCACGTCGAAGACCACTGCATTATACCTAGAGCTGGTGTTTTTGGTGAAAAGAATTATGCAACATTTAGTATCAATGCATAACGCTCACATCTGCTTCGCGTGACTATTGGTAGAGTGTATCTGTGCAAAGACCTTGCTCATTCGGCTGAGCCAATGAGAACAAGGTTACTGCGACACCATACGTCTGTGATTTGCGGGTAGAATCCAAGACGTTGAGAGTTACAAACAACCAATCACTGGCCATGAAGCAAAGCTGCAGAAGTGCACAAGAGGCGTTGAAACAAAATGTTTCATAATTATTTTCACCAAAATCACCAGCTCAAACTATACCAAATATGGTTTAGGGCAATGGCACGGTGGTATTTGTTTATTTCATAACTCAGGTTAGAATGAACGGAAAATAGCACGTAGTTTCTACGTGCAAGCAATGTTGCCCTACTAGTATGCTGACATGTCAACGTGCCTGCTGCACGTCACAAACATGTAACGTACACAAAATGGCGCATTGCAGTGGTTACAGTGCGACCTGCAGTTCGACATTTCTGGGGGCCGCGGTGGTCGAGCGGTCAGACCATTTTCTTCCCACAAAGGGTTCGATTCCCGGCGAGGTCAGTCCCCGGATTTTCGCATGTGGGAATCGTGCCGGACGATACCGTTGGTCGGTGGGTTTTCTCGTGGATCTCCCGTTTTTCTCGCCCCTTCATTTCGGTGCTGCTCCATACTCATGTCATGTTACCCCTTACCAGCGCTAAAGACCTCGATGTTAAGCGCTGACCAAAATCTCCCACTCACTCGTAATTCCTGGCACCTGGCTTTTATGACGGGAATTGGCGTGTTGTACATGTTCATGAGTGGCTGCAGCTGTACGTAACGATAATCCGTGCCCAGTGTAGAAGTTGGCTTGCCTGTGTAATGCGTACAGACGTGAAAAATTCACGTTATTTTCTGGCAGCGGACTAGACTCCAAATTGCTATAAGCGGTTCGGGATAGAGCGAGAATAAAAAAAAAAGTGCTTAAGTTCAATTTTCATTCAATTCGTAACGGCTGACGACGGGCTGTCAGTATGAATCAAAAAGTTTAGTAAAAAATTATTTTTTATTTGTTATATAAAAATACAATTATCTCGGTTTCGACTGATTAAGTTTCAGTACTGTTGAATTTGGATAGGAAAATACACTGGACTGTAATGCGTAATTTCGCTGCCAACCATATAAGCAGTAATGCAACTATAGCTTATGTATACTTACATGCAGTAACGGCTAATGATATTTTTGAAATGTAAAATTTTTAGTGTTCACTTTATCCCAGACAACTTATATAAGCTCGTTTGACGTCTCCCAATGCCATGACCTGCATCGGAGAGTACTTCAAAGGTAGAGTGGCCACTCTCTATTACGAGGTCACACACGTAAATGACAACCCATAAAGGGTCGTGGCCAGTTGAATTACAGATTGTGAAATGGTATATACTGGGCAGTTAAGTTTAGTCTGTCAGCAAATAACAACGTGAATTTTGCAGGCACCTTGTAATGTGACTTGCTGTCATGCTTCTGCAGTTCTACATTGTAAATGGTTCAACGCTAGCTTTATTACCATCGCTAGAGACGGGAAAAATTCGCGGGTTCACAGACCTGTAGGCTAGCTTGCAAGAATATATGTGAACTGAAGCAGACAGCAGATGCTCACTAGTAGCAATAGGAAAATTTCGAGAATCCAATGACCTGCATGTTAGAATCGAATATTCTATGCATACTCAAGCTCCGTCTATTCGTCCATTGTTATTGCAACTGACCGAATTAAATTTGTAACTATTTAAATTTTCTAACTTTTTTCTGTCATACTCGAAGTACAGTGTATATCATAATGATATGACCAACGCGGGCACACATTTTATTTTTAATGTTTTGAAAAAAATATCTTAGAAATGCCAGTTAGATGTTCTTCAATGTAAACATTATTTCTAAGATTACGAGCTTGCGTATTTCTCACAGACAGAAAAATATTTGTTAACAGAGTTTATATCTACAGAACAGTAATTTGTATTTATATACCTTTCGTGTCTAATTTTGCCCTTCGCATAGGTCTACAACATTCTGGAACCTGTTTCCTTAATTAAGATGTATCGATTACTTTGGAGACAGTGTTGTGTCTCCCTTGTAGTCCTGCGTAAAATACAACTTTCCGGCCCGAACACATTGATTTATAACGAAGTACATCAGACCGTTTATAAGGTGTAACCTATTGATATCCAATAGGTACACAGAAATGAGGGCCGCTGTGGTCGAGTGGTCAGACCTTTGGCCTGGAGTTTTCGTATGTGGGAAACGTGGCGGATGTTGCCGCTGGCCGGCGAGTTTTCTTGAGGCACTCCCGTTTCCCACGCTTCTCTCATTCCGTCGCTGTCCCACACTCACCTCAACCATTGCTCGGGCCGGACAGGCATGTCTCGCTAGTCGAGCAGCAGTACCAACCTTCACCCCGACCTTCTCTCATATATATTGTGACCGTGCCCGAAGGCAGAAACACGTAGTGGATTTTCAGTTTCATTTCCAGGTACACAGAAATGTAATACTGGTTAATTTTTCCGTTGTAATAGAGGTAATGTCTTGCACATAACTGTATCTCGTGTAAGCTTACACGGACCCTGGCAATAAATTAAAATAAATGTTTCTCAGGTAAAAAAAGGGGGGGAGGAGATAGTATCTAAAAGACAACGTTGTACCGTTACCTACTATCCCAAGCTGAACCCTCGTGCTGTGGACCTTACCTAATCATTACAGGTGAGGGATGAGAGAAAAAAAATGAAAGAGAGCCGTCTGGAACTAGACCCGTCGCTCCGTGGTTTTTTGTGCCTCTTCCCATCCTCGTTTCTGTTTGTGCCCCGTCTGGATTCCAGGCCCGTATGTTTGGAATTTTACGACCGGAAATTCTTGCATGTTTCATTGAACGCCCAAGCTGGAGCAGCGGCTCAGGCCGACACAATTATGAGATCCAGATTCTCATCATACAATTAACTCCTCAGACATTCGCTGAGCCGGAAAAATGGCCCCCTTTGCCTAATATCCCCCCCCCCCGGGCCTATCGTTCTACGTCACGAGACGACCACACAGCGGCTTGTGTTTACGTACTTATTCATCTTGCCTGTTTAATTTTTGTATTTTCAAAATCACTACTTTGGTATCTAGTTGCCACTACAATGTTATGAAGTCAGTGACAGAGACGCGTTGAGTGATAGAGAAGGGAGATATTGCCTTAACTCCGCTCACCGAAAAAAAAGAGGACATAAATAGTTACAAGTAACACTACAAGTAAACAAAGATAAAAAACACCGAAAGAAAAATTTTGTCGGACGTCTTTCCTGCAAACTATTTTGCAGTAACTACAAAATAATTTACTGGTGATTTTGTGCCATGAACTTTTCCAACAGGTCATGGAATTATGCAACGCAAATATTTTATTTGAACAATGAACTGTAGTTAGGTTTATATCGTAGACAAGATACACATATATATATGTATATAATATTTAAGACAAAGATATCATATGTGAACACAATATTTTACTTTAAATGTTTCAATTAATTCTCTGGTGCTAATTTTTAATGTTTTTTTTCTAGAGCATAACTTTTTTTTCCCCGCTGAAGCTTTTATCAACATTTAAATTATTTCAGCCATTGTTTGTAACGATGCGACAGTTTATACGTAGACATAAATATACAAAATTGTATCAGAAAATTTTAGTTTTCTATGTTACCACCCCACATTGAGCTGCAGAAAACCAAACGGTATAATATTTTTCATGTTCTCCGTTTTAATTTGGTACTGCTTTCGAATGTACGAATAAAAAAAAATCATCGACACACAGGCAAGTAAACTTAGAAGTTATGTTGAAGAATACTAAAGACGTAAATGCCAATTTTTACCCAAGTACTGTACATTCAATTAACTAATAAATAAAATAATGACTATAAAATTAAAATTGATTAGAATTTTTTGTAATTTTTTAATTGAATTGCTTTATTTGGCAATTTTTAATGCGAATCGCTTTGGAAACATGGATTAGTGCTGTGAAAATAGATGGACACAAAACATATTCAGTTTGTCGTGTTGCAGTTCGGAACATGAACATATTTTATTCCATTTGTCATAAAATATGTTATAATTATTATTTGTAACCATGCACTCTGTATTTTATAAAATAAAAATAACCCATCTCATTGTGATGTAACACATTACCCAAAATACAGAAAAAAAAAATTATTAGTTGTTACGTCTTGTCGACAAGCGAGGTCAATAGTGATGGTTTATACACACAACTTAACGCAAGCACAGATATAGGAACGGAATCGCCTATGACTAGAGATGATGGTTCATCGCGGGAAATCTTGACTGGTTGCTGGATTTCAACGCACGTTCAACTTATGAAAAGATAACTGACTTTCGCTTGTATATGGAGCTGTTACCCTATTTGACTGAGCCACTAAAAATCCCGCTGTTGTAATATGTGATTCCTGTTATTGGTCTCATACAGACAGCTACGTTGAGTCAGACGTATATCACCCATTCATACACGTTGCAAGAAAGTGCAGTGTTTTCAAGGCTACATTAGCGCAGACAATTTTAGCGTGATACCATCACCTCTGGCTATGACTAGGGACCCTTGTTTTTCGCGAAAAGAATTTTGCCTCACTTTGTTTCCGTGCCTTACGTGCACATCTCCAGTTCTGCTTCGTGGTCAGCGATTGGATATTTTAACTGTCACAATCCCTGAGATTCTACCGGCATATCACAGACGTGTGGTGTTGCAGCAAAGTTTTTGTAATTGGCTCAGTTAAATGAGATACGGTTCTTTACACAGACACGCTGCAAATAACCATGAAGCAGAAATGCAGATGTGTAGGTAAGGCACTGAAACAAGCTGGGGCAAAATTCTTTTCGTGAAAAAACAGGGTCCCTAGCTATGACCTATTATAAGGAACTATGCCAGAATTCGCAAGGGAACGATTTCGGGAAACCACGGAAAACCGAAATCAAAGTGGTCGTGGGCGGGGTCCTTCCGAAAATAACGAAGTAATCGGTTAAATGTTACTTGTATTTTGAGGTCTTACATTGGTATTTATTGAAAGAAAAGTTTGTAGATACACTGTGCGCTACAAAGCTACACGAGGAGACGTCATCCTCGTATCACACAACCTATCATAACACAGACGGCAGAAATTATTTGCCTAGCAGACAAACTGTTGCCAAGCGCCAACGTCTTGCCAACTTATGAATATTTATTGAGGCGGTTGACATGAATATTTCAACACTGTGTCTTTTGTGGGAAGCCCGCCGAAGGCTTGGTGCGCCTGCCATATCGTGTCACGTGGGTGTAGCAGCACGTTCGCTGTCGAACCAATAGCCGCACATATCAACCGTCTCCACCACAGATGTTAGAAGTGGTCCAGATGGAGCGTGTCACCAGGAGTGTAACCAAATAAACGCTTGATGTGGCTATGAACAATATGGCCGACTAATTAAAAAAACTGAAGAAATATTAATTGCTAGGTGTATAAACAGGGCTAAAATATAGAGTTTTTAACCTCGACCATCAATTAAAGCACACAATACATTCATTGACTTTAAAAATACTAGTCTGCTGTGTACTTTTGAGGTTAAAGCAATATGGCGGCTTGCTAATTTTCTGACTACCTCTCCCCCTCTTGTCTTCACTCCCCTCGCCTTCATTCCGACCTTATGCTGCCCCCGTGGTCTCCACTTGTATAGAGAGTTTTCAGTACGGTACATGATATCGTCTGAACTTATGTTTCTGCACCCAAACAAATAGCGTTGTGTGTGCATGTGTGTGTATATATATCATGTGTGTGTATATATATACACACACATACAGTTGCAGTATAATATTACACTGGCCGTAGCCTCTACGCGATATCAGCTACGTGTGTGATCGCATTACATGCTGGTCATTCAAACATGCAAATTTTAATTATTGGTCAGATGCATTTTACTCGGCGGACCACGGCATTTTTTACCTATGGGGGAAGTTGGACGAGTATATAACCATTTGGAGTCTAGACTGGTGACAAGAAATAACGCAAATTTTGCATGTCATGGCACCTGTGAACAAATTTGTGTGGTGAAAACGTGTCAAAAATTGAATCGAAAATGTGTTTTAAATGAGCCCACAATGGGAGTAGTCAGTTTACGAAATGTTTTAAGAACTTAATAATAATTATTACAAACAAAATAACATGCATAACGGAAATGGATGAGTCGATATTAAAATACAGTATTAAATTAACCGTACGTTGTGACCAGGATAATTAGTCTACTTAATATTTAAAAATTTAAAAGTATGTCCAAATTAAAGTAAGAAATAACAAATTCAACGATGGATTAACAAACAAAAATGTGAAAATAATTGATGTTACTTTTTAACACAAGAATCAAAACACTTAATAACACATCAGTACCGTTGTTTTGTGACTAACGTAGACATGTACGTTTTTATGGAATATTTCAATAGATGAGAATATAAGAGCAATTCAATAATATTAAAAAAAGTATTTTATCCTCTGTTTTCTTCCACATGTGACGTGCAGTTCCGTTCGTTGCTCCCAGTAAACTATGCACTGTACACTTTCTCTAACATACAGGTGGTCAAATTTTTTTTTGTGTACACTTTATACGCCTAATTGAACCAAACCTTTCTTTCGCTGTACTAAAGAAGTGTGCTTGTTCTTCTAATATGCTAACCTAACCTTTTCTGACAAATACATCGCCCAATATTTGTATTTTTACACAAACTTTCTAGTAAATATGAGATACGTCTCTATATTTGTGTTTTGATACGATATTTCTAGACATTTTGGCTAAGTAGTGAATTTTGTGTAACATTACACCTGTTGTAGATGTTTTCCACACTATATACAAAAATATGAAACTACCAAATATTTGTATTACATGTACATTTACTTTTTTACAGTGTAAATGCAACTAGGTATTTGATGTTCTTCTTCGCCAGAAGTAGGCGCTTGCTTGTCTCACTGCTTCACACAATCTGAAAACTCCAGGTAGGACATTCATTTATTTAATTTAATTACTAACGACTTTCTTACAGCAATATTAAGGTGTCGTATATTGTATTAAGCTTGACCACTGACGGGTGTGTGTGTGTTAATGTGTAACGCACTTATTTACCAACTTAAACTTAGAATAAAAACAAAATGCATAAATGCGTGACTGTGATCACAAATTATTGTGATTTTGGAATTAATGACGACGTTTAACTGTTTGTTTTGAATCCTTCGTCTGATCGTTGTGTTTGTGAGCTGCTTATTTGTGATGGCAATTAACTGCAATAAATGTGTCGGTGGATTGGTGTACACAGCCGTGCATCTATCTTTGTTTCTGCTTGTTTTATATTTGTAGATAATCCTTAGTGTCACTAGTAACGACCCCTGTTTTCTGGTGAAAATATTTCTGCATCAGTTTAGCTTCAGTGCCTCGTGTGCACATGTGCAGCTCAGCTTCGTGGTCAGTGATTGGCTGAGTTAAACTATCACTAGGGACACCTGATTTTCGCGAAAAGAATTTTGCCCCACTTTGTTTCAGTGTCTTACGTGCACATCTGCAGTTCTGCTTCATGGTTATTGGCAGCGTGTCTATGTGAAGTGATATCTCTCACTTGACTTGGCCAATCACAATATCGTTACTACAACTTCACAAGTCTGTGATTTGCCAGTGAAACCCCAAGACAGGTCAGAGCTAAGAATTTCCAATCACTGATTATGAAGCAGAATTGCAGATGTGCACGTAAGTCACTGAAACAAAGTGGGGCAAAATTATTTTCGCGAAAATCAGGGGTCCCTAACTATCACGTCTCTAACGTTGTACTGCAAATCAAATACGTATGTTTTTCGCAGTATCCATATTCTGATTGGTAGGATCAAATGAGAAACGACTTTACACAAGACACTCTGCCAATAACAGAGAAGCAGAACTACAGAGGTGGAACTAAGGCACTAATACAAACGGGCGCAGAGATATTTTCGCGAAAATCAGGTGTCGCCAGTCACTTGTTATTCATTCTTAATTTTGACCGTCGTGTATGCATCTTGTGCATGATATGATACGTATGTCAACTGAGGATAAACTCCGTTTACTTACAAAGGCCACAATGTGTTATTTTATTATTGTTATAAATAATCCACCGCACGTTTTCTTGTCGGTTATATTTAACGCGAATGTAAACACGTACATTCGCAATGAAGAAATTGCACAATTGTTTTCCCACGATAAACCATCATCTCTAGTTATTGCCAAATGTGTAGAGTGTACCATAGTCAAAAGCTAACATATAAGACCACAATAAGTAATATTTTTAAAATTATTATTCTAGACAAGATGGTATTAAAATTGCTCACTTTATGGTTAACTATCTATAGCCAATTTGTAGAGATACGTCAATTTTGCGGATTCATCTGGCAGTAGCCTAGATTGCTCAGTCCTGTACACGCTCTGGTTACAGTCGATTATTCATTGGCTTACAACATACAACATTACAAGCGACAGCTCTATGAATCATTTCCTTATTTACTACTGGCTTGCAGTAGTCAAATGCGTTTCGTGACAGCCGCCAGCTAATCCCACACGTGATTATGAAGTATATATTTTTGGCGTTCAACCTTACCTGGAATGTATTTGCGGAATTGACATTCCTCTACCAATTTGACATACGTTCGCAGCCTGCAGTAGACTAGACGCTCTCATGAAAAAGGAAACCCTTCTTACATTAATTACTCCCACCCCCTTTACCAAACAAGGCCATTTCGGCTCGAAGTGGGACATCTAAATGCGCTTATTAACATTCACGAGGATAGGGAAGGTCAGCTAAAATGTAAAATTCTTGGTAGTTGAAATTTTACCACAGGTAAATTAACCCGTGTTCGAAAACTCAACTTATGGCGTGTTGGACAGTTACTAAATGTAGAATTATATTTAAATGCTAATATATTTCGTGTGAAGAATATGCTGTGGATGTAGCATTTAGCAAAATATGAAAAAATTAGCCTCGTTTTATTCCCGTTATTAAAAAAAAGCATTGCAGGTGGTTAATTAATCCTGGTAGTCGACAAAATCTGGTCACGTGACTGAGTTAAGAGTGAGTGTTAATCGTCATCTTGAATTTTTGTGTTTTGTGTCACAACTTTTCTTCTGGGTAAGGTTTTGTAACTTTAACCTAACTACGCGATAGAATACATACTGAAAGAATTTTAGACACTGTAAGTATATTTTTGTCGTTACTGTTGGAGATCGAATCGCAGTTAGAAAAATCTTATTGCTTTCTTAATTTCAATTCTATCTGTAACAACAGTAACGGAAAATAAAGATTTATTGTGTCTAAAATTCTATCAATATATATTCTATTCTGCAGCTGAGTTAAAGTTCCATGAATTTAGCCAGAATAGAAGTTATGACACAAAATACAAAAATTAAAGGTGGTGACTACCAATCTCTCTGTTTTAACCTGCGAGTGAATTTCCGTAAGCGCCTTAAAAATCTTCGCGGCAGAGCGGCATCGACTTCTTCCCTAGCGAAAGCCTCTTGAGAATCCCGCTTTTATCTTGTCGCCTGGAAAATGGCCGCGATGGCTGCGTCGAGCCTTCCCTACACAACAGTTCTTCAGGTGGTTTTTTTGTGGGTCCCGGGAAGACAAGAGTGCCCCTAACGGTTTCTTGCCTGGCTCTCCACAGGCCGATTGTTTGGGCAGCTTGTGCTCACAGACTCGGGTGTTGTGAAGGGGGAGGGGAGAATTGTTTTAAGGGCCTGCGACGGCCGCTTCCTACGGCAGAGCGATGACCCTAACTGGGGATCTCTGGTCGTAATACCAAACACGGCTCTGGCAGATGATTATGAATAATACACGCTTCCCTTCTCACATGGGTTCCCTACCTGGAATGTACAGGTGTCTTATAAACTTCACGGAACATCCCGCTCCTACTTTCCTGAAATATTTATCCGGTTTCGTACGTCAACCAGCCTTGGAAGAAAATTTCGTACGTCTTCTTGTGACAAAGAAAAATATGTAACATTCATGTCCAATACGGCGACGCCTGAAAGCTGTTGTAAAGCTTAATACTAATACCGTTTATGTGGAAAGCATCTACTGCCTTAAGAGCAGTGATGTAGCCAAGATTTGTGTACGGGAAAGGGTTGGGGGGGGGGGGTGTTTTAACCTGAGAATATTATAAAAAATTCGCTGACCACCCCTCTAAAGAGGGGGGTTTGATGGTTCTCTCCCGGAAAAATTTAGATTTAAGGGTGAAATTTTGCAGTACTTGTAAGGAGTACATAAAACTTATTTAAAATAATATTTAGTTTTAAATTGTGTCAGTTTATTTTGTGACCAAGGAGAATTAGAACCCTCACACCTCCCATCCCCTTTCCTGGTTACGTTCCAGGCCCTTCGTTTCTTTCATTCTAAATCTTGAGATTTAACATTACATAATAAGGCCTTCTGTGACTTGCATAATTACAGAGCATTGTTTCCCTAACAGGCATGACCCAAATTCTGCCCTAATTCTCACTTAATGGAAGAAACGTTAGTCTATATATTATTCGTTAATGGTTACAAACGTTAGAAATAGTAGTAAAACATGTCACAATCAGCCTTGTGTCCTGATAGGCTTGGCTTTTGAATATTGAGTTTCAAAAAATTTTGTCGAGAGGTTCGAATAAATCCAGTATGGAGGGAACTGTGTTTCTCTAAACACAGGGACTACTTAACAAGTAAATCTCATTTGAATTGCTATTATAAATGTCGGTGTCCTATTTACTAACTTTCAGTGATCCTGATACACAAGTGGTTTCTGTTGGGGAAAGGATGCGCTGTGAAAACCGGGAGAAAAACAAACAACTGACTAATAATTGTTGCATTGAAATAAGCAGGCATACACGTAATTCAAGCATAATCGAAATCATTAGAAACGTCTTGCTTTGTTTAGCAGTGATAGTAATATTTGGTACAGGTAACCGGGCACAGGAGACTGCAAAACTGCGTGTCAGTGTTTTAGAGGAACCATTCGCAAATACAGAGAAATGTAAAAAATATTATTTGTACATAGGACCGAAAATGTACAATTTATGTACTACAGTTCACAGTATATGATGTATAGATATGATGCTTAGAGACAGTGGAAATTCGCGAAAATGTTTAAGATAGTCTCCAATAAACTGTATTATATTAACCGTGGCACGTGTGAACAGTTTTGGGACAAATCACACACGTTGTGTGTTCTAGCTGTACAGTTCTAACTGGGCCTGATGTAGAGAGAAAAACTGTTACAAATAAACGATAGCCAATGTTGATACGAAACATTCAGTGTTATATACGTTACGTTGGAGCCTGGCAAACAGTCAACTATTCCCGCGATTTTCCAGTGTCTCTAATGATAGTATATCGCGAAAATGTTTTGTGCCAACATAACCTTGAAAACAGTGTAGTTTCTTGTGACATGTATGATTGGGTGATGTACGTCTGACACAACGTAGCTGTCTGCCGACCAATAACAGGCACATTACAACATCGGGATTCTTATTTGCTCAGTCAAATAGGGTAACAGCTCCAAGTACAAGCGAAAGCCAGCAATCTTCTGGTAAACTGAACGTGTGTTGCAATTCAGAACACAGTCAAGTCTTCCCGCGATTAACCATCAATCATAATGTCTAATGATAAGAAGTACGATTATTTCGCGTATTGATTCTATGTCAGGTTGAATGGCAATAATGTATACTTCCCTACCTATTCTATGATTAGACAACAGTTGTTTTAACACACCTTTGACGACTCCAAGCCAGCGATAAATAAGGAAACAAGCTGTGGGGATTACACGTAATACCAACTTGTACGGTTAGAAGCCAATGGATATTCGACTTCGGCAAGTGCAGGTATAGTACTGACAAGACTAGCCTTCTGCCAGATGAATACGCGAAATACTCGTGCCTCTACTAATGATGTATTAGTGCGTACCGTGTTGGCTGGAACGTGTTAGTGTGGAATTAATGCCATTGCATCTATTGCTAGAAACTGCACAGCAGATGTAGCATGCCACAGTAAATGATCCAGCGTGCGTGTCATGCACTGTATGCAATGAGACATGTAGTACAGCAACTGTGTGTTCTCTGCCCTATGTTCATATAACATTTTTCGCTCCTCTAGACGTCATGATTTTTCCTCCAGAATATTGCAATTTTGCATTAGTCCATATTACAGGTAATTTGGAAACGTACCCGAAATTTATCAGCTGGTGAAACCTTGAAAATAGTGACAAATGTACGTTACAGCTTAAAGTCTTATATCTTGTAAGCAAGATAATTACCCTTGAGATACTAGTTAGTATAGTGCAATTTTCAGATGTGTCCAAAAGTGCGTTAAATAAAACAACGGCGTTTTGAATGTATTTGGCGGTACCAAGATATAAAACAAAGGAAAAATTAACGTGCAAGTGGCCAGCATTTACCGTTTCCTTTAAAAATATTCTATTAACATTTAAAAATTAACAAACTATTTGAATATGAAATTACTGATTAAATATAGGGTATTTACAATAAAGCGGCGCTGATAAAATCACATAACAATTTCAACGACATTTATCAAAGTAAATGATTGCTAATACTGTACTACCGTGAGCTGCCAGTAGTTTCACGCTTATTTACACTCTAATTATTTGCCTCTGAAAGCAATCTGTGCAGCGGACTGTGACGTGAAGTTGCATATCTAATTAAACAGAGAAAGCGGTTTGCCTAGCCTGGAATCAACTCGGGGAGCTTAGCAACGGTTTAGAGTTAAGAGTTACGGAATACGTCCGCTTGCGACTATTTTTGGGCGGTCGGGAACGCGTGGGCACGAAGGCTGTGTCTCGAATAGCCCAGAGAGCACTCTCTCACACCTTCTTGACGTCACAAAGTGTACTCTCTGCTGTCCCAAATTCGAGAGAGAGTGAGCCAGAGTAAGCGACGATGCTCCCTCGCTGCACCCTCTCGCCCACTCTGCGGGAAGACATCTTTGTTTTCCTTCATATTCAAACCATAACCTAAAACTGGAACTGGAAAACATTTACTGTGATATTTCAGCACTCATTTATTTTCCCAGCTTTCCTTTTCTCGCGCTAGGTTGCAGTGCTTCGAGGGTGCATCCGAGGGTGGCTGTCTCAATTTTATTGAAGAGTGAACCAGAGTGAGCGAGAGTGAGAGAGTGTGTGTGGAGTGAGAGTGTACACACTCTTTATTTGAGACCCGAAGGTCTAATCGTGCTCACTTTTCACGTGCCGTATCACTCTACACGCAAGGTGCCCAACTGATGTGTAATCTTCATGTTGCCGACTGAAGTATGATGCGTCCTCAAAGACGATTATGAAGTTTAGGTATTGAAAATTTTACCGGTAAAGCTGGTGTATAAAAACAATTTTCACTCTCACAGAGACATTTCTTAGAAATGGAAGACGGAGACTTGTAGTCTGGTGTTTGATGAGTCAGCGCTATTCGGAAACATACACATTTCTATGCTCAAAATTTAATCAGCAATTTCTTATTCAAAGAGTTTGTTAATTTTTAAATGTTAACAGAATTTTTTTTTCACTATTGAAGAATAATCAATAATGTTTCAAGGTTTTCTTTTTATGTTGAATTTTTGTAATCTGTTTGCGAATTAATATTTTTACACATTGCATATAACTGCCGTGTTTGTAGGTACAATTATAATAATGCTGATACAATAACTCCTAATTCCTAGCCCGAGACTGAATTTATTGAGATCACATTGGTTTGAATGATTCACAGTAAACCACTGGGGCGAGACGAACTAGAATCTTCCTGTCGCCGACTGAATTATGATGCGTCCTAAACGACGGATATGATGTTTCGGTATTGAAAACTTTACCGGTAAATCTGGACTCTGAAAACGATTTTCACTTTCACAGAAACATCTCGTACAAATGGAAGACGGAAATTTGTAGTCTGGTGTTTGTTGAGTCAATGCTGTTCGGAAACATACACCATGTAGGTATGTGGAATGTTTTTTTTTTTTGAGTGACTTGGTTTTCTTGATGACATAGACGGTCCCCTCAAAGACGCCGCCTATCCGTGCGTTAAAGTCTGAAAAGTGAGAAGCTATAAGGCCGACCTTGAAACGCTTATCAAGTACCTAATCGCCACAATGAGCCAAACGCCGAACAAGCGCGTGAAGATTTCCGCCGATTCATTTTTATTGTGTGACTTCAAGCGATGACAATATAGTTTTATCAGTGGAAAGTATAGAAAAGTTCAGTCCATGCCTCAATCTGAGTTTCACGTACATCCGGTTAGGGCCTTCTGAAGTACCGTAGTCTGTAAAGGCCGGTTTTAGCTGTGTTGGAGGGCTACAATGCTTTTAATGATCATGGTGTCGTAACAATGACGTTCTGTACGTTGACAAAATGGGCGTACGTAGATTTGTTTCGTAACAAAAACACAATCTATGATCACGCTGCAACGCATTTGAATCGCATGGTAGGCGAAACCAATATTTATTTTTATTTTCGTATTTTATAACTGCGAACAACTTATAACGTTTCAGTTAATTATATAGTACACCAGAAATTTCTCAATCTATGCATGTAACTATCAAAAGAAAAAATTCCGTTTCCCTCTCTGATTGAAACTAGAATGTTTGGGTACAGCTGATAACTTAAGCTTCGCAATTTTGAAGTGTATTACGTTGTGGAAAGTAAACTAGAAATTTAACCAATGAATAGGCATCTAGTGTTCGTAAATAACTGTAGATACGAAGCATTGTACAGCACATTATTCATTTTTGCAGAAAAGTTTTGTCTTTGTCTTGTTTGTATCGCAAAAAAAAAAAAAAAAATGTTGCTACACACATGATAGATTAAAATAAGACAAGAAGACTAAACGTGCATAACTAAGCGAAGAACATTTAAGGACGATGTATTCGTCTTGGCTGCGAAACAATTGGTTACGAGCTCCTGTGCGGAGCTACGGATTGTTATCGTCAAAAGGTAAAGAAAGATGCCATGATCAATTGACAGCATAATTGAAATGGTCGAGGTGGAGACATTCTCGCCATCTTTAATTAAGTGATGTACTGCGGTAGATAACTTTCGTACATAGCAGTTGGCATTGACAAAGAAATTTTAATTGTCAACGGTTGGCCAGCCATTGTGCGACATTATTCTAGTATATGTTTTTGTACAAAGCACTCAAGTTATGTGATGTTAAATAAATGTAGTCGTTTTCTTACTAATTCTGTTGTAGATCCAACGGCCTCAGGTAACTATTTGCAGTGATTTTTTTTTTCAGGTGAATACACCCTAGTTTCATATGTATTTATTTACTGTTAACTACTGATATTTAACAAAAAATAATCAAGGCAAGTTTTGAAATACATAATTAATTTTGAGAGTTTCTGGATCCGTTCTGATTTAGCTTATACCCTTAACATCTCACATTCGATAAAAAATTTAATTCACTTATTATGTTTTGATAAAATCATCACGCAGCAACAGCAGAGAAATTGATTCAGTTTCAAAATAAAGTGCAGCGAAATACAGTATGTCCTGACAGGTTCAGGATTAATGTATCCTGCCGATAAAAGTAATTTATTAAGATATGCAAATAACTCCACGGTGGAGGAAACCATAGTCCGTAAGATTTCGAAATAAAAACAGAATTAATTCAAAGTAATTTGAAAAACGCAGTTGCCTTAAAGAGCACAAAATAAAATTAAACTGAATGTGATCAGCGATTGCTATGATAGGACTGATATGCACAGCTGGGGTGAGTTTCTAAGCAAGTTATAGTTAGGGTAGATACGCGAAAAACCACTAATACAATTTTTGGGAGAAGCAATCATCATGCATGAATGTAATTCGGTTTTAGACTCCATCCAACCCGCCACCATTTTTTTTAAGCGAAAGTGTTTCCTGGAACAATTTAAGTGGTTTAAGTTACGGCAGGTCGATGTTCATAAACCGTGTCTCGTTGAGTAGGTCAGTGACAGGACAAGGTGAGT
This sequence comes from Medauroidea extradentata, assembly GCA_003012365.1. Taxonomy (NCBI): domain Eukaryota; kingdom Metazoa; phylum Arthropoda; class Insecta; order Phasmatodea; family Phasmatidae; genus Medauroidea; species Medauroidea extradentata. The sequence continues at coordinate 38,680 of PNEQ01031113.1, forward strand.
TGGTCCGAGAGTCTTGGGCTTGGCAAGTCTCCACAGATCATTTCATCAGATCATGCAGCGTATATTTATGCAGCCTTCGCGACAGTTACATTTCCGGAGAAGTGTATGTAAATCAGTTTGTAAAAATTTTTATCTACTTAACTCGTGGTTAATCCATCACTGTTCACTACACAATTAGCTTTCGAATTTTATAACTCTGTTACTACGTTTTAGTGTCGGAAACCAAATTTTTCTAATAGTCAGCAGTAACATGGTTGTTTCTTAAATCCTTACTTCACTGCTGCTAAGACTCTCATTGTTCCAATGCTCTCTGTGTGGAACAGTAATATTTAAATTGTCTCGCAGTTATTCTAGATATAGGTACACTCTGATTTTATAATATTCAGCAACATAAGTTACATAATGAACCTTTGAGTTTGTATGGAATGTTGATAATAAATGTACGGGGAAAGGAAAAATTCTAATGGTGAATGACCTGTTTCTTGGAATCCACTGCCTTATGCGTACCCAAGCCCAGTCTATTCGTTCACTTTCTGTTACAACAGTGTACACAGTATAAATGTGTAATTATCAGATGTTCCACAAGAATAACTGTATTTGAGAAATGTTTTAAATGGTCGATGAAAGTAAACATTAAGTATCAAAAATAAATTAAACTTCACGATGTTTATGAAAAGTAATTTGTTGTTATAATCAACAAGGTTTATTGTGGTCATATGACCAGGATGCTCAATCAGCACAGGTTAGCCAGGTTGTGATGGCGCGTATTAAAGCAGTTAGCACAAACGAACTTCATTTGAATTACTTTTTAAACGATTGGGTTGAAATCGTACCCTTTCTGGGTTAACTTGTCTTTTCGGAATCGCTCTTTGAAAATACATTCGTTTTACGTCTTACACAGTCAATGATTTGATATTCGAGTAACTGTTGTTGTGGTGGTGTACAGTCAAAAAAATTATAGTAACTGACGTTAATCGTGACATTGCCGGTTGGCGTGAGGAAAGTGAATGAGGATGGTTCGTTGTTGAAATCTTACGTGTTCTTTCTTGTTCTGAGTAGGCGAGCGAAGTTTCTTTCCCACACATAGAAGTCTCCTTGTGATGTACACTTCCAGTTATGATTTGTACCTTTCTGATGTCTGGAATAAGTGGTGGTAGTTGGGAATATGTAATAGGGTCTCGTCGACAGCGAAAACATTTAAGACGGAATCTGGGACTCAACAGGAATTGGGGAACGGAAGCGGCCATAGTCAATAAGGAACCAACTCGGAATTGTCTGGAGTGATTCCGTAAAACCATAGAAAACCAAAATCAGGATGGCCTGGCCAGGAATCGAACGTGGATCCTCTCAATTGCAAGTCCAGTGTTTAAGGAGATAGTTTGATTTTGTGTACGTCGCCGTGTATTTATTATTTTTTTAGATTAAACTTAAAAAATCCGAGCCTATCGTAACACGCGACAGTGTTCTTCTTTCTCATGTTTTAAAACAAAATGAACTGTCATCCATAATTTTTACGTGATACTGACATCAGTAAATACATTGTTAATCCCGGACACGGCCGTAGAAGTACAGGTGTGGACACTCGCCTGGAAACTTGACCCCCTTGTTGTTTGGCTAGTTCACTAAGTCACCGATAGTGTTGTGCTTTATTGGCACTGCCGTCAGGGCGGTCGGGCTCAAACTCCGCCCACTTCCCTCACACCAAGATTAACAATTTATCAAATAGTAATTTTTTTATCAATTTATGAAATACTTCCTTTGCTCACAATCCTAAAGCATAGCTCCAGCAATCTTTATTTAATTAATAATGTTAACAATAGAAAAAAGTGGGCGGAGTTTGAGCCCGACCGCCCTGACTGCAGCGCCAATAAAGCACAACACTCTCGGTAACTTGGTGAACTACAACCAAACAACAAGGGGGTCAAGCAAAATACATTGGTAGATAGACGAGTGTCCGTACCTGTTCTTCTACGACCGTGATCCCGGAGTACAATATCACAGATCACAACAGTTGAATAGTGGTGGTAAACAAATCTTACCTTAAAATAACTGTTAAGACATGGCCTATGCCTTACTTGGTATTTTTTCAATAACTAGGCCTATACAGACTGGAACCGGAATGCTGGAAAAGCTCAAGGTACAGGTAGCCAGACCTAAACCAATAGCAATAACTATTGTTAACAGTAGGGGCTTACAAACACCGCAAGGTTGTGTTGATGAACATGTAAAGTGACCATAAGTATAGCCAGTGATTTTTGGTGAAAAGAATTCTGCAACAATTTGTTTCAGAGAAACATGTGAACACCTGTTTCTCTGCTTCATGGTCAGTGATTGGAAGTTTTAAACTCTCAGCGTCTCGAGGTCCTATACCCGCAAATCACGGACGTGTGGTGTCGCGGTAACATTGTTCTGGTTGGTACAGTCAAATGAGCCAAGCATCTACCCTATTATATTCTGCCAATAACCACGAACCAGAGATGCAGGTGTGCACATTAAGCATTGAAACAAGTTGTTGCAAAATTCTTTTCACCAAAAATCACTGGCTCTAACCATAAGTCAACGTCTACATACTAGGAACGGAACATCTACTCTCTGGATTCAATTCAGATGCATTTTGAAACGTATACTGGGAAGAAAGTTCGACTACCATCCGATCCCGTGCGTTGTAAACAAGAAGTCACATCAGATATTATGCATGTATTTCTCTACCTGTACGCCTGTAACGACCCATCGCAACGAATTAAACTGAGATACAAACACTCACAGTCGGAGTGTTATGACAATGCCAAGATGTAGGCAACCCAAGTAGTACACAATTCAGAGCATCAGGATCGAATCCGCAAAGTCAATGTTCCATTCGCAGTAGATGTTGATTCGTGGTCTTGTCACATGTCACATGTTCATCAACACAACCCACATGGTGCTTGTACCCGATTACTGACAATATAGGGGTGGTTGCATCGTTGTTATTGATTGAGGTCTGGCTACCTGTTCCCCGCGAGATATTCCGCCATTTACATTCCACCCTACCGAGCGAGGTGGCGTAATGGTAACACGATGTTCTCGCATTCGGGAGGACTCGTGTTCGATCCCCGGCTCCGGCCATCCTGACTTCGGTTTCCCATGGGTTCCCGAAATCACTCCAGGCGAATGTTGGGATGGATCCTTGAAAATGACCATGGCCGACTCCTCTCCCAGCTCCTGTCATTGTACAAAGTTGTGTGTTATCGTTTCTAATAACTAATGACACCTGATTTTCACGAAAAGAATTTTGCTGCACTTTGTTTCAGTGTCTTACGTGCACATCTGCAGTTGTGCTTCACGGTTATTGGCAGCGTGTCTTTGTGAAGTGATATCTCTCATTTGACTTTATCAATCACAATATCGTTACTACAACGTCACAAATCTGTGATTTGCCAGTAAAACCCCAAGACACGTCAGAGCTAAGACGTCCAATCACTGATTATGAAGCAGAACTGCAGATGTGCACGTAAGTCACTGAAACGAAGTGGGGCAAAATTCTTTTCGCGAAAATCATGGGTCCCTACTAATGACCTCGCTGTCGACGAAATGCAAAGCCCACTTATCTAATCTACCGCGTATATTATATAACAGTTATTGAAAGTATTAAGTAAATACAAGATTCTAAATAAACAGACCAATTCTCCAAGTGTTTCAATGAGCAATGCGTGTTCATGGGGCGACGTAAGGCGGTCGTGGGACGCGGGCAACAGGCACATCGCACAAGGTCGCCTGGCAGGGTAGAAAGAGGATAGAGGAAAGGAGGGGGGGGGAGCCCCTGACCGACGACGACTTCTCGCACGTCGCTCACGCGGCCGACGGTGGCAGCATGTATAATTCATGTCCGCGTCTCTTGACGGTGGGCGAGCCGACGCCCGCCCCGCGGTCCGCGCACAGCAGACGGCGGTCACGGAAGGTCTGAAAGTCCCCCGGAAGGCGAGGCCTCCTAGAGCATGTGGCCCACGAACCTTCCAGCCGCACGACGCTAGACTGCTCGTGCCGACCGCGACAGTCGATGGAATGACAAGAGTCCCTACCTTCCCCGTTATTTTATTATTTATTTGTTTATGGCCGAATTCAACAGTGGAATGGAAATCGAGTATAGATCCGAGTGACCACGCATCGCTACAAGGATTCTCCTCTGTCACTGTTTCAACCAGATTCTGACTGAACGAAGTGGTGCAACGGTAACGCGTTGAAATCGCATTCGGGAGGATCCGGGTTAAAATCCTTGACTCCGGCCATCCTTATTTCGGTTGTCTATGGTTTCCTGAAATCACTCCAGGGGGCTTATTCTGAGTTTCTGTTTCCTACGAAAAAAGTTGTTACTGAGCGATAGTCGGTTCCAAACGACTGTTTGGTATTCTAAGTTTAAAACGGGGGTCGTTTGACGTCACGAGTCCGGTAGGAACTTACCAACTGCTCGCGAGCAGTTGGAAAGGCTGAATTTCGTCGGTAACACGCAATGGCGGGTATATGGCGA